>JAEAOA010001227.1:0-104237 GCA_016746295.1 Potamilus streckersoni
TATACTGATATATTTCTATTTCTTAACACAATTTATAAAGTCTGATATTTATGGATACTATTTTAATGATTTGATACTCTTTGTAAATAATGGATGTATCTTATTATATTCCTTGATGTTAATGACACACTTTTGGAATGTCTTCATATTCACTGATACAAAGTTTTGGAATTTTTGACACACACTGCAAAGTCGCGGTATTCTTTGATAATATTTCTTCATGTTCTTTATACAATTTGTAAAGTGTGGCTGTATTTTCATAATATTTCTAGATGTAATTGACACTTTTATAAAGTCTGCGTTAATGTTCATAATATTATTGTTGTTCGTGAAATACTTTAAGAAGTTTGGTTTATATATTTTTTGACGTTCTTCACACAATTTTAAAGTCTGTGAACGTTGATAATATTTATCAATGCTATTTATAATATATAAGGTCTGGGTGTAAACCGGTAATACGTCTTGATTTTATTGATACACTTTACAAAGTCTGGATGAGCGCTGAAAATACTTTTCTATGTTACTTACATGCTTTATAAAGTCTGTCTGTACATAGATAATATTCCTCGATGCTAAGGACACTATATAAGGTGTAGGAGTACACTGGCAATATGTCACAATTCTATTGACACAGTTTATAAAGTCTAGGTGTACACTGGTAATATGTCACGATGTTATTGACATACAGTATACAGTTTGGGTGTACAATGATAATGTCACGATGTTATTGACACACTTTTTAAAGTCTTGGTGTACACTGATAAAATGTCACGATGTTATTGTCACACTTTATAAAGTCTGGGTGTACACTGATAATATATCACGATGTTTTGACACACCTTATAAAGTCTGGGTGTACACTGATAATATATCACCATGTTATTGACACACTTTATAAAGTCTGGGTGTACGCTGATAATATATCACGATGTTATTGACACACTTTATAAAGTCTGAGTGTACACTGATAATATGTCACAATGTTATTGACAAGCTTTATAAAGACTAGGTGTACACTGATAATATGTCACGGTGTTATTGACAAACTTTATAAAGTCAGGGTGTACACTGATAATATATCACGATGCTATTGACTCTTTATAAGGTCTGGGTGTACACTGTTAATATATTACGATGCTATTGACACACTATAAAGTCAGGATGTACACTAATAATATGTCATGGTGTTTTTGACACACTTTATAAAGTCTGGGTGTACACTGATAATATATCGCAATGTTATTGACACACTTTATAAAGTCTGGGTGTACACTGATACTATTTCCTGATTTATTTATCTTGTAAATCTGTGTAATAAACATTTTATAAAGGAAGATATTTTTAAGTTTCATGTAAACTATCTGACTAAGGATTGCTGAGGTAAAATTATAAGACGAAACCCCAACGACAATCTATTTAAATAAAACATATTCTTCTTACACTAAACTGTGAATTAAAGGTCGGGATAATAATTTTACTTATTCACTGTTTAACAAGAGATAAAATTCTTTATTATTTAATACCAACTGTGACGTTCGTACGGATGACAATCCTACAACCGTATGCCACTGTTATCAATATCAAACGGGTTTATTATAAAAAAGGTACATCGAAGTCGTTTGAGGTCATCTAGAAGAAATAATGTCTAAATTCCTTTTAAATTTTCCATACTAAATAGGTCCCAAAATTTTACCTAGCATAATTTCCCGAAAAGGAATAAAAAATTTTAAAATAAAAGGAAAAGGTACCAAACCAAGTAAAAACCAATTTACGCAAATTTTAAAAATAAAAATTTTCCCAATGTAGTTTATTCTGTGACGAAATATTACTTCCCCCCCTGGGTAAATTTTAGTTTCTGGGTACAAAAAATTTCCATTTTAACCAGGGTGTCCCCTAGGTTTCCAAAAATGCGATCAGAAAAACCTTCAGTGCCCAGAAATGGGGTCCCCTAAGTAAAAAAAAAAATTTTGGTGGCAAAACTGGGGCCCATTTTAAAAATTGGGGGATCCCCGAAAAACAAAGAAAATTAAAGAGAAACACGGGGTAACACAATTTAAAATTGGCGAAAATTTGGCGCTTTATTCAGCATGCCCAAAAAAAATTGTTTTTTTTACCCTTTTGGATTCGTTGTATGTAGTAAATGAAAGTATGTATGTATGTTTTTTATTTTATGAAGGGTGGGGGGGGGGTATGTTTTTGTAAAAAAGAAGTTATTTTTAATGAAATTAATTGTTTGTATTATGTAGAATGTATGTATGTTGAAAATGTTTTTATGAAATGTATGTAGTATGAAAGGGTTATGTAAATGAAATTATGTATGTATGCACTGACAACCTGTGTGTGAAAAAACCCTTGGAACGAAATGATAAAATACTCCGACTACTCTGGTACTTAAACCCTAACAATTTAAAATCCCTTTTCCCAAAGGGTGGCTTTTCGTAGGGACGGAGAAACAAAAGATCACCAGTTAGATTAAAACATTCATTCGTGATCCCTTTTAAACAAAAAAAAACCATTTAGTAGGGGTTTTTTTTTGATTTAGAAAAGGCCTATGCCAACATGAAAGAAACGGGAAACAAAAAGGGACGAAACAAACTGGGTCCAAAAGGCCGTCTGCCCCATTTTATTTCAAAATTTTCTCTCTGACGGGAATTCAAAGTTCATTTGGCCACCCTCTCCGAAACACACCAGCAAGAGAGGGTTTGGTCCCCGGGGCCTTTTTTTATCTTTGACGCTTTTTAAACAAAAAATAAATATTAAAAACCAAATCTTAGCCCCCGGGTGGTTGACGGGCCCATTATATTTTGACGATTTTTAATTTTTTAAATCGCCAAAACACATCAAAAACAATTGAAGAAACCCAACAGCAAAAATAAAAAAAATTTAAAATTTTGGGGCCAGAAAAAACCTTTTTTCAAATTTCAAATCAAAAACAGAAAGGAAATCCCTTTTTTGTCAGTTGGGGAAGACAAACTTTGAAAACCCAAAAAAACTAAACCTGGAGGAAACATTATTCCATTTGTTGGGGCCCCCCAAAATTTCTTGGGGGGTTCCTTTTTGACAAAAAGTTTAAACATTCAAACCCACTTAAAATTTTTAAAAAACTAAATGCTTAAAACCCTTAAATTTGATTAAATAATTGTCACCCCTTTTTGGGGTCCCTGATAAAAAATTTCCCCTTAATTGTTTTGAAAAAATTTCCCGTTCCATCTTAACAAAGGATCTTGTTTTTGGTTCATTTAGGAAGCCCTATTTTAAAAAAATGTTGACCCCTTTTTCCCATCTTTCGGGGAATTTAAACCCTTGCTCTAGGAGCTTTTAAGTTTTTCCCGTGGAAAAACCCTTTCCCCGCGGAAGCAAAAAAAACCCTTTTTAAAATCGCATCGCAAAAAAAACCCCCTTTCTGCACAAATGCTTTTAATTTTACACCCAAACCCCTCTAACCCCCCCTTTTTGGGCCCCGTTTTTTCATCCAAATTCAAAGCTTTTTTTTAATACGTAAAAAAAACCCAAAAATCTTTACCTCATTTGGAAAAAAAGAATTACACCCCTGTTTTTCCCAAAATAAAATTTTAATCTATCAAAAATTTCCCAAAAAATTTTTTCCCAAAAAACACCATTTTGGCTCTTTAAAGCAACCCCCAATTTGTTTTTAAAAACTTACACGATCGAAAAAAAATCTAACAAACCCTAAAACCCCACCTTTTTGAATTCTTATCATGACCCTACTAAATGAAATTTTCCCACAAAAAATTCAGTTTTTTATCTAAAGGATAAAAGGTTCTGATAAGGCGCTGCCCTTTCGTCCGGGGGGAAAACCCACATAACCAAAAGAGCGTTTCCCAAAAATGATGCATCCATTTTTTTACCAGCGGAAATCAAAGCAAAAACCCTTGCCGGACAAAAAACCCAAAACTAATAAAAATTCTAAATAGTATTATTTTCTGTGACTCTTTTACCCATTGTTTTCGGGCCCGCTCCCACAAAATCAAACAAAAATCCACTTTTGGTGGATTTTTTGATAAAAAACCCCTGAACTTAGTGCCTAAAGCAATTTTAGTATACTTTTTTTTGGCAACCACCCCATATTGAAATTTAGATTTAAGGGAAGAAGCAGACCGGGCTGCTAAAAGGCCCTACTTTAAAACCCCTGGGATTTTAAATTACCAAAAATTCTGTTTTTAAAACCCTTTTTTCCCCAAAAAAGAATCACCCAAAATTTGGCAGGGGATATGGGATGAAATGCAATCAAAAAAAAACCTTCAGCCATAAAACCCCCAATTTTGGGGAGAAGGGACCCCTTCCTACAGAACTTTTCGTGGGGAGGGGGTTAAATTTGCAAGAATCAGAAAGGGTCATAAAAATTCCCCAAACCCCCATTTCAAAACATCCCAAAAGGGGTAAAAGATCCCCCAAATTTGCTTTCCCTTGCAATGTACCTTTTTACTGTTGAACACTTTTTTGCCCACTTTTTTTCCCCCCTTGCAACCAACCCGGAAAAATACTATAAGGGAACACAAAAATTAAAGGAACTTTTTGATACAATTCAAATCACTAGTATTTTAGAGTTCCAAAAGGAAAAAAAACTTTATTTAAAAACTGTAACTATTTATGACCTTCCCCAAAACAATTTTTTAACAAATTTACCAATACCAACTTTTAAATTTACATCTTTTCATCAAGATAAAAATCATTTCCCTTCACCCGTTGATCGTAAAACCAAATTTTTAAACCTGTTCCCAACCTTTACCTTTAAATTTTTTTATCTACTTGGATTTTTTAAAAATTTTCGCTGGTCGAAAATTAAACCCTTTTTTAAAACAAATATGACCTACGAAAAGCGCAAAAAATACCCTTTAAAAGGCGGGTGCCCGGGTTAAAAAAATTTTCAACCCAAACAATCAATCATGAATGTATGTATGAAATGTGGGGTATGTATGAAGAAATGTATTTAAGAAATTTTGTATAAATTGTTGTATGAAAGTTTTAAAAATTTGTTTTAAAAAGTATGTATGAAATGTATTTTATGTATGTTATGTATTTTATGTATTTATTAAAGTAAGTTGAAGAATTGGTATGTTTTTAAATTAAAATTAAGTTTGATAAATGTATGAAGTTGAAAGAGGGTTTAAGTTGAAATTTGGAAGTATCCCAAAACAAAACATTAAAACAAAAAATCCCAAAAAAATACAAACAATAAAAAACCCAATACAATCAATACTAAACAAACAAACTACAATAAAAACCAAATACAAAAAAATAAAAATTACAATACAATAAAAATACAATACAAAACATAACAAATAAACTTAGTACCCAAATATAAAATATATATAAAAATAATATTTAAAATATAATATAAAATATAAAAATATATTATTTTTAAAATATATAAATATATATATATAATTTTTAAAAATTTTAACATAAAACCATCCCATACATACAAACATACATACTTTCCCTCATACATACTTTACATACATAAGTACTTACCGTTCGTGGGGTGCGGGGTGTGTGCGTACTGCTTTGTATGCAAAACAAAATTTTAAAATTTTAAACAAATAAAACTTTTAGAATAAATCTCATCCCAAATTTAATTTGGGAAAAAACCCTTTTTTTTTTTAAAAGGCCAAACCTTTCATTGAGGTAACCCAAATTTGGGAAAGCATAACTCCCCAAATGGACCACATAAAAAAGAAATCCAAAAGAAATTTTATTAGGTGTTAATACTACAACAAGGGGAAAAAATTTTTTCATTGCTAAATTTTATAAAACCATTCCTGAAATTGCTGACACAAAAAACCCCAAAAAATCTTTTTTTTTAAATTTATTGAAACTTATCTCCAGCAAACATAATCCCTTTGACTTTTAAAAAGTTTTTTGTTTTATTGTTATGTTTTTTCCCTTTTTGTATAATTTCCCTTTGGGGCTTTTTGCCCTTTACAAATGAAATTTTTAAAAATTCGACAGCACTTTTCCCCACCATTTTACCCCTTGTTTTTGAAACGTTTTTTTGTCTTAAAAATTATTTCCCTCCCCAAACCCAATTTTTTTTATTTTTAAATAAACCTGCTTTTGGGAAAAATTTGGGTGTGTTCTGTAGTGTGGTGGTGTGTGGGGTTTAAATTTTAAATTTTTTAAAGTATTTTTAAACAATTTTTCAGTAAAATATTGCAAACATATCTCCAGGGGGCTTTTTATAATGAGGTTTATAATTTGGGGCAAAAATCCGCAGCATTGGTGCTTTGATGCCAAACCAAGGGTGACATTATCCTGACACCCAGTCCGACCAGATTTAAAATTTTACCCTTTAAAAGCTGATTTGCCACACAGGCAGCTTTTAAAACCCTTTTTATAAGTCTTTTAGGACTCGTGGGGGAAACCCCCACTCACACCTCCCGCATCCGAGGGGGAACGCTCTAACCCCTGGGCCAATGGGAAGCTGTGTTTGGAAAGATTAAAATTTCAATACGTTTTTGTTACACACACACCCACACACAAAAAAATATGTAGTTTTTAATTTTTTAAAGTATGTATGTATTTATGAAAGTATGAAAGTATGTATGTATGTATGGATGAATTATGAAGAAAGTTATGTATGAATGTTTTGAATGAAGATGGGCGGGCAGCTTACTGCCTGCCTATCTATCAACCCTAACAATCAATCAAACATCTATCTATCTATCTATCAAACCTTTTCTACCCTATCTATCTATCTACCCTATCTACCCAAATCAAACATCTACCCTATCAACTGTCGCCCTCTGTGTGTTGTGTGTTTGTGTGTTGGTGAAAGGGGGAAATTTCATTTCAAAATTAATCTTGAAAAAAAAAAAGGCTTTTCGGTCGGCCCCAATAGATTAGCTACTTTAAATTTTTTATTTTTACAATTTTTCTGTTTGGGGTTTTTTAAAAACCTTTAAAACCTTTTTTTAATGTTTTGCTTTAAAAATTACTTTTTTAAACTTAAACGCAATTTTTTTTTAAACAGGGAGCCTTTGCAATAAATTAAATTTGCACAATAAAGACAAAATTTGCATCCCCAACCTCCCCCAAACCCAGTTTTTTTTAATTAAAACCCAAAATAAGTTTGACATAAAAAAAGGGATGTTCCCAAAAAACCGGGTTTTTTAAAATCGAAGTTTGGCCCAAAATAAACTAAGTACTTTCTCTAGTTCCCACCCGGTTATTTTAAACGGCGAACATGATTATTATTTTTCAATCGACTGAACTTAAAATATTAAGGGGAATAAAAATAAACACCATTTTGGTTTTGGGTATTGACTGAACACAATTTTTAAACTTGGGAAATTGATTTAAACCCCTAGTTTTTATCTAAAAAAATTTTAAACTTAAAAACAAATTTCGCAAAAAAAAATAAAAATTAACAAATTCTTTTTTTAAATTACATAAATTATAAAAGCAAATTGTTTTCGGGTTTAAATAAGCTGAATACGGGCCCCAAAAGAGTTTTAACTGTGAACATAAAAAAAAACGAAAAATTTTAAATTTGGCCTTTTAAATTTTTGCAATTTTAAAAATTTTATAGAGGGGTGATGGTTTTTCTAGAAGAATCAGATTTGGGGTTGTAAACAAAAACAAAATCTTTTGCGAAATTAAAATTTTCTGATATAAATTTAAAAGCAACTTTTAGAATCCTTATAGGGGCCTTTTTGGGGTTTTAAAGGGCTGGGGAAAACGACTTGCCATCTTTTTTAAAGCCACTTTTAAGGACTTTGGGTAAAAACCAAAACTAATTTTCTGTTTATTTGTTTTTTTAGCCGGCTGTTTTCAAGCATGAAAGGGGTTTTTAAAATTTTTTCCACAAACCTTTAACCCCTATTCCTTTTCCCGTCACATGAAAACGAAACAACCAAAGACTTTAAGAAATTTAAATGTAATGAGGATAAATGGATTGGCTTTCACGTCCCCCTTAAATTATTAAGGGTGGACACCCTCAGGTTAATGTCAAGAAGGGACGGAAAAAAAAGGTATGTAACTTTCCAAAATTTATTTTTTTTTGTCCTGTTTTTTTGGGAAGAATTAGATAGCTGGCACCTGAAAAAAGGCCGTGCAGGGTTCTTTATTTAAAAATTTCAAAGGGAAATAAAATATTTCCCAAGTTTCAAGGGGTTTAATTCTTGCAAACACAAAAAAAGTTTTATTTTGATTAATAATTTACATAAGATTTTTGTTTCCAAAAAACAAAATTTTTTTGGAAAAAGGGCAAAAAAAGGGAAATTTTAAGTTTCCGAATGGTTTTTCCCCAAAAGGGCCCCCCTAAAAAAACAAAAACATTTTTTGATGTTGTTTTTTTTTAGTTTATTTTTCATTTTTTGTGGATTTTAAATTTCCCGTGGGGCCCCTTTAAATTTGATTAATACATTCAAAAGCAAGACTAGGTAGGGGTTTACCCGCCAAGGGCCCCGCCCTCACCAAAAAGGGAAAAATTGAAACCCAAACCCAACTTTGTATAAAAAAACAAAAAATTTAAATTTTCACAAAGACAAGACAACAATGAAAAAATTTGTAAATAGGATGTAAATCTGTGAATATAATCCAAATAGATTCTAAGAATAAAAACAAAAGTCCTATCACTAAATAGTCCTATAAGAATTCAGGTTCGAGTCCCGACGACGTGTAATATTGGAGGGCAAATGACGTCATATGTAGTCCAATGTATGAATAACAATAATTTTATCACTTGAATCACGGTCTTTGTTTCTGAATAATTCCAGAAATAATTTCCTTGTACATCTTTCAGATTTTTTTTATAAGAAGAGTCAACTTATTGAGCGTCCAGGAAAATTTTTTTTATTGAATCCAAATAATCAGACGAAGAATAAAATATTCTGACCACACTTTTAAAATAAATACATGCATACACCTTGTTCCTTCAAGGTTTTGAATGACTGTGGCCAAACCAATATTAAGAATGCGTATTAACACTCAAAACATCATTTCAAATCTCGCGAGATAGGTCATGCAGTTTCTTAAAAAACCAAAAAAAAAAACGTAGAACAATGCCACTCCCTAAAATAAAACAAGCATAAAAAAAGGTTTTTTTACCAACATTTATCAAGCGGAGAAAATTAAAGTCCCCTTTATGATGACCAAAACATTATAACTTTCCCGCTGATTTGTTACCAAGAAAAACGGGCCCAAAGGAAAAACCACGTATTACAAACTTTACAAAAATAAACTCACACTAAAAAAAATAATCCCAAAATCCCAGTTTGCAACTAAATTTCAAAGAAACAAAAAAGAAAAAAAAAGAAAAAGAAAAAAAAACACAAGCAAAAAATTTTTTCCAAAAAATACGTAACAGAAGCAATTCTCCCGTGCAAAAAGCCTTTGGGCGAGACCATCATCCCCTCCCTTCTGAAACCGCCCCGGTTGCGGGGGACAAAAAACCCTAAACGCAGATTTTAAAAACCCGATGAAAGACTTTTTTAAAAAGCTTTTTTTTAAAAACAGCGTGATGCAAAAGACTCTTTTTCCCACAAAATTGTAACACTTAAATTTTAAAAAACGAAATTAAAAATCAAGAGTGCACCCCAAAGCTTAAACACCCCCTTTTTTCACGGGCTGTCATTTAATTTTTAAAAAACAAAATGCCTAGCAATGACAAATTTGTTTGCCCCCTTTCCCAACCCAAAAAAATTTTTTAAAAAGTCATCGAAGTTGTTTTTTCTCTACCCTAATTTAAATTTAAAATTTTTTCCACAGTCAGTTGGAAAAGTTTCCCAAAACGGGTTTAAAAACAACATTGGGGCTAAACCACCCTTTAGGATTTAAGCTGAAATTCGGATTCAAAAGTACAAAATGACCCAAAAAATTTTAAAAAAGGAGCCAATTTTCAGCAGAACCTTTAATTTTAATATTTCAGACTTGGGCCGAACAAAAAAAAAAAGTTCCCTTAAATTCCCCAATCCAAAACATTATTTAAAACCCCCCTTTAAAAAGAAATTTTATTTTTGGAATTTATGCGAAACCTTTTTAACCCCCTCAACAAGAATTTTGATAGAACACTTTCCCTCATTTTTCTAGAAACCATTTTAAAAATTGGTTAAAAATTTTCCCCCACTTCTGCTAAATAAATCCCGAAGAATTTGTTAGATGATGGATGATTTTGTCCCCTTAAAAATGGGAAACCCCCAAATAATTTTAAAAATTGGAACAATGGAAGGGGCCGGGGGACAAATAGAAAAACCCTTTCAACCTTTTTTGGGTTTTTAAGAACTAATATTTAGGAAAGGGCAAAAGTTTTAAAAAAAAATGTAATAATTTTTCCCCGCAAAAATTTAAACTCCTTTAAATTCGCAGTAAAAAAATGTATTTCTACATTTGATAACTGCCCAAAATTTTTGAAACAATTTTTTGCCAAAACGATTTACTGCGGTAATTTTTCGGAAAGGTACGTAATAAGGTACTTTTTCACTGCTCCCGTACTCCCGTATTTTCCCCCTTAGGAAGGACAAAGGGGAAATTCCCCCGAAAATTGGGTTTTTAAATTTAAATTTACAAAGTATGATTTCAAATTTTTCAAAAACAAAACTAAAACCCCCAAAAAAACCCTTTTTTAAATACAGGGAAAAAGTTTGGGGCCTCGGGCAAAAATTTCAAATTAAAAAATTAATACATTAATTGAAAATTTTAAATCAATGGGAAGGGGACACCAAAACCCAAAATAAAATAAATTGCCGGGTTAAAGGCCCGGTTTGGGGGGTTTCCCATTTTCCCCCAAAAAACTTAACCCTGATCACCCCCGAAAATTTTTTTGAGGAAAAAAATTAAAAAAAACCCCTAAAAACGTTTGATTTTTAATATCCCTCCATGTCTCTATTTGGAAAATCAAAGGGGAAAAAGCTTAAAAAATTATAAAACTGAAAATGGAAATTTTCAATTTTTTAAATAGTTTTCTGGCAAAAGAAAGCAAATTTTATTTTGCAGTTAATCGGGCCCAGTTTTAAAAAAATTTTTTCGGTCCCCGTACAGTAGTGTTAAAGTTACATCCAATGAGAATTAGGTCTAATATAATCTGATAAAAGAGACCCAAATTATGCAAAACCACAAATTTTCATTTTATTAATAGCTCTGGTAATTTCGAAAGAGATGTAATTCAGAAATCATTTATAAAGAAATTTGCTGGTAGATAAAAGTTACATAACAGTTAAAGGGGAACAATATCCAGAACGGAATATTATGTAGTGCAGCCCATTCCAATTAATCCGATATTCAAGCATGTTCATGTTTTCATTAGTTACTTAAGAACTTGATGAAATCTCTATTGCAGCAATGTAAATGTTCAAGGAAAATATGATATTACAGTTCAGGCCACAACGTTAAAGTGGCAAAACTGGAAACAAACTAGTTCATATTTAGGTGTGAAGGGACAATATGTCTCCTGCTCTTAGGTTACTGTGCGCAAACACTGGAATGGAATGTTGTGATAGATTTTCGGAACAAATCCAACATTTGTTTTGTAAAAATGTTAGATTGAAAAACCCCCAAAGAAATATCATTTTTGTTATCGTTATTTGCTAGCATATATTAATGTGTCAAGTATATGTATTTTTTTGTAACACCAAGAATCGTCCTAAAATTGTAAGTAGAGCAGTTGTTTTCTGTTTGATTTTTACATAACTGCTATGGATATCCAGTGTAGGGTACAGAGCAGCGGAGAGGCATACTGTGATCGTGGTACTCTAAGGATGATCCGAGCAGCAGTGTTTTGAACTTTTTGAAGTTTCTGAAGTAGATATAGAGATGAACCAGACAGAATTGAATTACAATAATCCAGTCTTGAAAGTATTAAGGAACACACAAGTGTTTTAGTGGCATCAACTGACAGATACTTACGAATGGATCTGATGCGTCTCAGCTCAAGATATGGAGCCCGCAAATGTTAATGACATGTTGATGCAATGAGGGAGTACTGACAAGAGTAACATCGGGGTTTCTTACTGAATGCTTGAATTTAATGTTGGTGTTGCTGATATTTATTGTCTTGGGTAACGGATGTGAACGAGAAAGTATTTGTGTTGTAATAAGGGTGGCTTCAGTTTTATCTTCATTTATGTGCAGCTTGTTACATGTCATCCATGATATCACATCAGAAAAGCACCTCTCCATGTTCTGGATGGTAGCTTCAACTTCAGCCGGATGGCTAGATTTGTAAATTTGAGTGTCATCAGCATACAATTGGTGAGACACTGGATGATGATTTATGACATTTGAGAGTGGCTGAGTGTACAGAATGAAGAGAACAGGACCAATGACAGACCATGTGGAACACCACATCATAGATCAACTGGGCTGGAGTGTTTTCCATTTGCGGACAGAATTTGTGTCCTGTTGACTTGAACCATACTAAGACCGTATCGTGAATGCCAAATACATGCTGGAGACGTTGAAGTAATATATCATGGTCTATAGTGTCAAATGCTGCAGACAAGTCAAGGAGAGTGAGGATGGAAGTATTTCTGCCATCCGAAGCTGAGAGAAAGTTGTTGACTACTTTCAAAAGTGAGGTTTCAGTACTGTGGCGAGGGCGATATGCAATATGTACATTGCTAAAAAAGAATGTTTGAATTCAGATGAGATACAAGTGGGATAGAACAACTTTTTCTAAGATTTTTGACATGAATGGGAGATTAGAAATTGGGCAATAGTTCTTCTGGTCAAGTGTTGGTTTCTTCAGCAAAGGTTTGATATCGTACTTTGGGTATTAGCATCGCACACAACGTTTCCCTGCCTCTAGCACAAATGGCGTAGCTTGTAATTTGTACGCTTCAGTGTCAACACTTCCCTTTTGTATTCATAAGCTTTCTTTTGTCGGCACTATGTATCTTACAGGTTGTCAGCTACAATGTAAACTTAATCATACACATTAGAGTTTTGAGATGATGACTTTTACAACAATTAACATACGCATATCAGATTCACCCATGATAAGGAACGTGTCATTTTAATTTTTGGGGAGGGAAACTTTGAATTTCTTTCAGACAAGAACCTTTATTTTCTTCAATCTCAAAATGATAGTATAATGGGTATAATGTGGTCTATTTTTGCTTTAATAAGAGAAATATATTTTCTCAAGTAATTTATAGCCGGAAACATAAAGAAATAAAATCCAAGGTCTCTGTTTCAGAAAGAAATTATATTATAGGTCCCAAATACGCTTGCGGTATATCTCGGTATCAAAATTATTGGTCCCACATACGATTGTGGGCATACCGCGGAACCAAAATGATTGGTTCCAAATACGATTGCAGCATACCGCGGTACCAAAATTGTTGGTCCCAAATACGATTGCGGTATAGCGCGGTACCAAAATTGTTGGTCCCAAATACGATTGCGGTATAGCGCGGTACCAAAATTGTTGGTCCCAAATACGATTGCGGTATACCGCGGTACCAAAATTGTTGGTCCCAAATACGATTGCAGAATACCGCGGTACCAAAATTGTTGGTCCCAAATACGATTGCGGTATAGCGCGGTACCAAAATTGTTGGTCCCAAATACGATTGCGGTATAGCGCGGTACCAAAATTGTTGGTCCCAAATACGATTGCGGTATACCGCGGTACCACATTTTTCTTGCTACCAAGTTCTAGACAATATATACGAAGTGATATCCTTCCTTGGCATAACTAGTTCACTCAGCAACACAATAAGATATGCAAATGTTCCTACTTAAATAAGATATTAAAACAAAAATTATTAATTTATGAGAGGGATAGCAATTTGATTCGCTGAAAATCTGTCGCGATGTTAGGTTTTGTTGCTTAGTACACTTGGCAATTTATAGTAATTATGTGTTATTGTTGAGCAAATTGAATACATATGAGAGACAACTGTTCCCAGTTCCCTTTAAACTTATAGAGGTTCTTTCCCTTGGTTACTATACGGAAAATAATTAAAGATTTTTAAGTTACTGATGACTTTGTTTATTCTTATACAGGAATATTTTTTTATTTTATTTCCGTGCTTTATTTGAGTCTGTAAATACAAATACAATAATTAACTAAGATCATCATTACATGCTACATGTCTTGTACTATTGTTATTGTTTCATGGTTTATACAATCATGTAAGTCAACCAGCATATGGGACGCTAGATATTACTTAGAAAATAAAAAAATTTGAGCAAGCCCAATAGTTATGATATATTTGTTAGCGAAAGAAAATAAAAAGTATATGATTAAAATTCGCTTTTTGACAATTATTCATAGTTATACTCACACTTCAAATATCTATTTACGTTAAATATTGTTGTTATTGTCTTTCATTATTGTCATCTTTATTGAGGTAATAAAGGACACTGGCACAGACTGCATACAACATATAAAATATACAAAAATATATCGCTAAATATATCAAGTATCCATCAAATATCAGATATACGAAATACTAACCATGCGAGTGACACGAATAATTACATGCATAAAAGAACGATGAGCTGCTTTATTATTATTATTATTATTATTATTATTATTATTATTATTATTATTATTATTATTATTATTATTATTATTATTATTATTATTATTATTTTATTATTATTATTATTATTATTATTTTATTATTATTATTATTATTATTATTATTATTATTATTATTATTATTATTATTATTATTATTATTATTATTATTATTTATAAGTGTTCATGATAACATTCTTTTAGTTCTTTCTCCGCTTTAGTGCGTAGAAATAATACAAAATATGTAAATATCGAGTTCAGTGCATGTTTACTTCCTTTAAGCAGGACTGAAAAGACGTACTCCACAGCATCATGTACATAAATAATTTTAGGCAAATATATTTCATAACACAATTTAAAAGCTCTATATTAAAAAAAGAATGGTATCCTGTTTTAATATCATTTTAACAAATGGCATTTATCAGTAATGGTGTGGAGCTTGTACGTGTCTGAATTTATCCTATCGTCTAGAAAATCACCCCTACTTTAGCTAATTAAGTCAAGGCACAACGGGGTTTCTAAAATTTCCGAGTTACGATCCTCTAATAAAGTGTAATTTAATTAATTTGTAAATTGTTATTGTATCAGATTCATTAATTATATTATTACAGGTTTATACGTCAATACAAATGCATCTTTGTTTGAACAATTTCATAGCCATTTTTTGTCCCCTACACCTTGGTGGTACCACTTTCTCTAAAGCCATAAGAATGAAGCAGACTTTTGATTCCATGGACAAGTAGTGCGATTGTAATAACAAGTTATCATAAAGTCTAAGTAATATGTTGTCCGACACTTTGTGTATTTGCAACATATATGTTTTCGGCTTCATAATTTATGAATATTTCAGACTGTTTGCAGTAGTTATATATCCATTAAGAGCTTCAGATGGACGTTTGATATTTATTACCAAATATCATGTGACAAAAATACAAACCATATATGGCATGGACTCCTTTTAATTTGCAATTTAAAGAAAAAACTCTCCATCTTTTCGTGCTTCCGTCCGTAGCTACCTTTTCAGAAAACTACAACTTTTATTGTGTCCAAATTAACCCGTAATAGCCATTTATCTCATTAAGATTAGGGCAAATAAACAAACGCTACATCGCAACAGGTTTTGAGCAAATGTATCATCGGCGTCTAGGGAAGAAAAACATTCTAATATACGATGAATATCCTTAACTGCCACTTGGCGAAATGTATGCAAAGTAAAGTAAAACTACGGAGAAAGGCATTAATGACAAAATATATCAGGAGAGCACTTAGCTGTATAAGCGAGTCCTTTTTTGGTCCTCTCCGAAGCTTTGATATCCATAACTAATACTTGAGGCATATTTAAGGGGCCCCGAGTGGCCTAGTGGTCTAAAGCGCTGTCCGTTACGGATCACTGCCATCTCACCTCTGTCTGCGTGGGTTCGAGTCTAGGATTCGGCGAATGTGGATATGTGAGAAAGCTTGCCAGTAGCTTCTCGTGGGTCGGTGGTTCTTTCTGCTGATTTCCCGGTTTCTTCCTCCACCATTAATACTGGCCGCCATGAATAGCCTATCGTGTGCTGAAAAATGGCGTTAAGCCCAACAACAACTTCAGGCATATTTAACATTTTAATACTCTTTGGCAGTTTAAGAAATGCAGTGAGAATAGGATTAGGCATAATACCTGTAACGGATTTGGGTCATGGTCCATAAACAGAGAGGTTATGGCGGTAGTAGTGGTACAAAGAGTGGGACAAACAATATCATGGAACAACTAGGGGATATACCACGGCAAGCCATGAAATAAGCTCTGGTTTAAAATTACTTTGTGAATATTAGTGTTCAAATGTGTAAATCATCTTATGCAAGTCAAAAATTAAGTATTGCAATACGTCCTTGATTGAAAGAATAGCATATTTTTCTTACAATTTCCATTTCAAGATTTCTAACTTTAGATCATTGTTGGAATTCATGCCTTATGACTACCTTTTCTAGCCGAGACTGCAAGTGGACGAACATCTGATACATAAATTGCTTGGCATATGTACAAAATTTTCTTAAAAAATACATCTTGAATGGTGATAGTGACAAAAGAAAGTGGGAGAACAGAGAATAGAAGTCAGCAGAGAGAAGAATATAGATTTTGTGTTCAAGATTCCGAAAAAAATCAAGCATTGCTGGGATTGAATAGCTTCGTAGTTTTAGTTTATTTTTGTACTGCTAAGTCTAAAATCTAATTACACTTTTTTTGTTGACATTGGATGGTTTAAACAAATGCCTAAGAACCATACCTTGTAGAGACCGAACTAATGTAAATATTCCTTATCTCGCCTACAGAACGGGGTACCAATTGGTGCACAAATATTAGTGTATGACAGTTGAGAATCTTAATAAAGTTCTGTTTGTAAATATTACCGTTTCTTACTTGCATAATAATAAGAAAAACAAATGATATTTCAGACAGCTTCAAGATGACTCTTTTTAATTTGCATCTAATTCTCATTTTTACAACAGTCCCAAATTACACTGGCATATTCCAGTAAAGGTATAATGTAAGTCAGCTACAGTTGTGAAATAACTATTTTAGAAAGATTAAACTGTAATGTTCAGAATAATTCAAATCGATTTTATTTCAAATTTTGCCTGTATCTTCAATATATTCCTTACAATTAAAATCAACTCTAGTCAGACCAGAGTGTCTGAAAGTTAACAAAGTATAGGTTTCTGCCATCTAAAATCAGGAGCTTGGGTATTTGACCTCTATTGAGAAGAACATTACTTCTGTTTTCGATGCAAACAATTTATGAATTGAACGTTTATTTAGTTTATCATTTAATTTGTCAAAATCATGATTAATCACTTGTTCAATGTCATCAATGAAAATAGATGAACACTATAATGACGAAGAAGAGTTTCTATTAATTCAAATAGCCAAGTCGTGCTGTATGGATTAAAATTATCAACCAAATTAATTGACCTGATGGCGGATAGTACAATATTCAACAAGGTGTTATAATCTATAGTGTACAATATACAAAGAAACTAAATCACATATGCACGCAGAAGCAGATGCAGATAAATGCAAATGAAATAAAACGGCCAACTCCATCTCCATATGGAAAAACAGGTATCCACATCTTTAAGGCAAATACTACGAATGAAATCACACTATGTAATTCAAATTCATGTTTAAACAATATTCAATACAAATATTCACAACATACCTGGATATAAGAAGCTATGTATATATGATTAAAATCAGCCTTAATATAAGTGGCAAAATTGTTCAAAGTTCTAGTATTCTAGAAATTCATAGATTCCATAAAATTAAACATTTTTGGTCATTTTCTGAAACATTTCTCTATACCGTTTGCTCTTAGAACTTTTTGCAATAAAATGATAGTCCTTTTCAAGGAGAACACAAAACCATCAACTGATTTAAAACATCTCTCCCATCTACCGGCTTTGAGTAATGACATGAAAAATTTTGGGTCGAAAGTTTCTAATATTTAAATCAAATAATGACTGACTACTGTTTTTAAGAATATTTATCAATTTCGAAAACATTTTTCCGATTACATTATATTCAGAAGCTAAAAAAATTATGTCAGTGATTAAACCAAAACTTTGTAGATTCCCAAACATGACAATAAATGTTTAACTAACTGTTAGGTGGTGCTTCTAGATTATTTAACACATATAAATGCCATAATTTTGTGTTGTCTTCTTCACTCCTAATTTTCATTTTGCAAACTTTCAAGTGCATTTTTTCAATGTATTTATCAGGAATAAAGTCACAGCTTTGGAATCAACACTTTTATATAGGTTTAATTAGTCTGTCATAAAGATTCACGACATGGTTTATGTTTATAAAGGTCGTTTTTTAAGTTAAAATTTCTCTTGTGTTTCTCTTGACCTGCCAAATGTACTTTGTGCTTCGACATAATAATTACATCACGATAACGTCATGAAAACCATAAAATATCTCAATATATTTATAATTTCTAGTCTTTTATTATATTAAATGAATTCGAGAAGAAAAACGTTTCTAAAAACCCTGACATTTGCTTTCAAAGTATTAACAATACTTGTCCCCTCAACTAAAAAAATCTTTCGGATACTTTAGCGGGACTAAAATCATTCGCGACGAATTCTTCCTCTAAATCATTTATAAATATTGAAAAAAGTAGTGATACACCAAGAGCACACTAGAATTCATCGCATACCATTATTATATTTAACTCTTGACTTTGCAATCCTTTACATCGATATGATTAAATCTAGCATATTAACAATTAAACCAGACTGTATCAATTTATATAATATCTTATCCTTAATATGTAAGTCTAACGCTTTGTTGAAGTCAATAAATGCACAAAATAATTTTCTTTTGTCTTGATTAATAATTTTGGAGAAAAGCTCATTTGATATAAAACTATTGTCAACTATACTCATGTATTTTGTTATATTATTGAGTCCTACTTGTGCTTCCGTAAAGAACCTGATAGCTTTCTGAAGAGTCAGTAAATTTGTATTCAAGTATATGTGTGAATAATTTACATACTCAGCTCAGAAGAGTTATACCCTTATAACTATTAACGTCATCTAAATCGCCCATTCTATGCAACGGTATAAATATATTTTCAAAACACATCTTTGAGAGGCGATCACTTTTAAATACAGCATTTATTAAAAAGAATGCATTTAAAAGCATATATTTACCACAGAACAATAAAGAGCGATCACGAGCCATGCGGTAAGAAACACCCGAACTTCTCTTAGTTCTTGTTCAAACAAAATGTGTCTTTTATAAAATTTAAAAATCTTGTTACGCCTGGGCACACTTCCGGGCCCGGAGTCGTTGAGATATCTCGGGTTGCCCACTCCTCTTGTCGGTCCTGTGTATGATTGCAAATGCCCTCATTAATAATCGTATCTGGACTAGCATTGTATTTTAGTAATGCAAGTTTAGCAACATTCAGCAAATAATTTATTTTCTTTTGAATGCAAAGTGAAGACTTGAAAGGAACCTAGAATATTGTAAATTAAATACTGAATAATCCTAAATTTTCTATCACAGGTCCTAAAGTATATATTATTCCGGACAAATTCTAGCATTGTATGTGCTGGTCTGTCAGTGGCTTCGAATAGTTTGATGTGCTAACAATCTTGATGTACCACAAAAATATAATCTACACTATCTTTGAATAAATTCATAATAATCTAAACACTGTGATTAGGTCCAAACGTCAGTTAGCACTTTATCAATCCAACCAATAATTTAAATAAATATATTCTCTCAAATGATGATTGAACATAAATCAAACAATGATTCTACTATATAGATTCCAAAATAGGAAAATGTAATTCTGTTGAACTCAGCTGTAATATAAGAATCTAAAACCCACTAAGAAGACCAGCATGTGGGTCAATTTCCCATCAGATTTGTAAACAAGTTTAAATTTAATAAAGATCAGGTAGACTCGGATTTTCCAAGGGGAAAGCTAACCATCCGAACTCATATCCAAGTAAATATGTTTACAAATGACCATTATCTTAATAATCTACGATCAGGATACACTTTAGTTGTACAATATGTTGTTTATAAACAACACTTACAATCTACAATCATACATGGAGTTAAGCACAATATATAGATATACTTAACAATAGTGGAGGTGGGCGTCAATTATTATATTTTGGACAGTTCCAATGTCTGGGTACAACATTCGTGACACTGTATAAGGTTAAAAATGTAGTAATTGTATTACCCATGAAAAGAGATAAATGAATAAGATGATCACTTAAAAATGATATAAATATTTTCTATCATATCAGGCCATTAATTTGACTATATCTAATAATACAAAAGTAGTTGTTTCACTGTTAAGATTATTTCCTATGATTGATCAACATGAACAAAAAGCATGTAATCTTATACAAATTATAGATAAAGTAGATCTACTCTAAGGCATATTAGCATATAGAAGAATACAGTATACCTCTCAAATTAGCCAATGCATCGATTCGATCATTGTCTTATAACTGAATTTATTCTACACATAAACTACTAACATTAGCTGAAATCTTTGTAACAATGAGAAAAAGGCTTTCATTCCATCACTGAATCATGACAGAAAAATGAAAGAAATTTCTCGAATGATATGCAAACAATCCATAGTAGAAATCAATGATTTAATGAAATATTTTAAAGAAAGGTCAACATAAGACTGAAAGGCAATACGCAAATATTAGGAGTATGGCAAATGTAACAGTTCTTGTTTCTAATTGCAACATGTTTGACGTCCCAGTTGTATGACCAAGAATGATATCACCCTCCACACACACGAAGCATGGTAACTGTGTTTACGTGAGTATTTACCCCATCCTCCATTAGCAAAAACGGCCAGGGCAGGTACTCCGTCATGATAGTCACTACTTTGAATACCAAGCTGGAGATATGCACCAACAGTCATCATTTCTTGAAGCGAAATTTGTTTCTTCCATTCATCAATTTCTTCTTCAAGCTAACGAAATCAGGCTAGATGAATCCATTGTAGCCATTATCTCGTTCAGATTTCCAGTGACCATACTCCCCCAAAGAGCCTTTACATTTCCAGTCGAGGACTTGTTTTAATATTGATAAACGAGTTGAATCCTTTACATAAAACAATAAAATTGATGCCGGGCCATATGATCATAGTTCTGACTCCAAGGTAGTTTAGTGTGACGAAAGCTTTTCTGAGCCAGTATTATTGGCGGTTCACATGTGCATACATGAAGGGTAATTGTAGAAATATCCTCAAAAATTTAAAATCACAGACCTGTGACAACAAATTCTAGCATACCTTACTCTGCACATCATTTACTTTAAACCACATTCACTTCTACAAACCATTCTATACCCATTTTGTAGTATATTGCTGAACGCACTTCGAGCAGCATTTGCATATGTTTTTCATGCTTGTTTCATTGTAATTATTTTAAATTAGTTGCTGCATTTAACTTTTACTAATGTTCGGATATACTGGTCTACCCTTACTGACACCTCTCATTTATTATCTGTGACGCCCACCACAAAAACCAAATTTATATGAATGCCTATTCGCCTTCATGTCGTACGTATATACCGATAACATGTAAATTTTTGGTCGACTAAACGTTTAACTCTTCTAACATATACTCGCTATATTTTTCAAACACTATGGGCTATCATATGGTTGTCCAGACCACAAGGAAGAATGCACATATCATTCTCCACGTTGGAGTTCTCAATATTAACACATCTTTGTATAATAAATTAACTGAAAAAGATCTGCAATTTATTATCAATACTTTAAATTAGAAACCCGAAGTTTACCTCTTCTTAACCTATAACTGTTTGTCGGAAAATAACAGTATTTCTCATTACCTGTACTTACCTGGTATTTAAAATAAATCATAAATCTGGTAGCATGTGCAGAAGGAAAACATTGCTTGATTTCAATACTCATTTTATCTCAGCGTATTACCAAATTCTTTATTGTCAATTTCCTTATGTACACAGTTGGGTAAACAACCCGCTGGAAGTGATTACGACAACATATCAGTCTCTCATCTTCATCAGAAATACAATATATATTCTTCATCACAAATATATCTTCACTTGTTGAAAAGGCTTCATAATGTTTTTGTTGTTTTGAAATTTGAAAATCAAATCTCTACAAAGTATATGCACCAATAATTACCAGTAATAACGACACATTCAGACTTGATATGATCTGTGCATAAATATAACATTACATCTAGCGGATACACATTAACTGAGGCAACGTGCTCGTTCCGATATTGTGGTTTCAAGAAGAAATTTCAGTGACAATGTGAAAGTTAGTGTTGAAAGTGTGCTTTAAAAAGAGAGGTTATAAGCATATATCTGAGGGAAGTTGCTACCCATCAGCGAATAACAAAATGATGGCCTGTGTGTTGATTGGAAAGTGATTACACAAAAATTATGGTATCGCCTAGTGGAACCATTTCGTATTACAAAATGTATGATTTAAAATTACAGCAAAACTAGACCTTCAGTTGTCTATGTTTTATGGTATTTATATGTTCTTGTTTTCATTGGTATATTTTTATAAGCTACATGATAGGACACTCAAATTGTCTTTCGAAATATAACTTAATGAAGAAGGCAGTTTAATATTTTGTTGTCCAAAAAATACATGAAAATACCGAGTGAATAAATAATATTTTTCACTAAGGAATAGAACCTCATTGATCAAGATTTCAATAAGAAAGGACAAAATGTCTGAGACCGCGATGTCTCTGGGCAAGAAACTTTCTTTTAATTGCATTAGAACCAGGTAATATTTCATGAATTAATGCTCCGCTAGACACTAATCAACGAGCATGTAAGACTTGATTTGTTTACAAACTGTTATGTGAAGCTTTTAGCTTGATCAAAATTTTGAGAGTTTCGTTTTTGGATTTTATAATTTTCATTTATTTTAAAAATCTTTCAATTTTGGGGGTGAGGCTGGAACATAATTTTTCATTTTTGGAATAATCGATATATTTATTTTGTTGGAATTTATAGTTAAGTTTGGATCTTTGTAATTTTTCATGAAAAATGATAAAATCCACAATTGTTAGATTTGTATTCTGATTATTATGTGAAGCATATCTGAATTATTTTTGCACAATTCCTGACATTTGAATTCACACGATGACATGCGTCTATTGCAGATATGTTATCGTACAAGATCGTGGGACTTGCAGGATGTAAAAAGTGCGTTCCTGTTTAGTGTCACATACACAAGTCACGTACTTGTTTGATATAAATTTGAACGTACATCAAAGGGCTCATTAAATATCATACAATCATGCAGCGTTTTCTCTTATTCCTTTTCACTGGTAAGTGTAATTTCTTTTCATTGGCAAGTGTATTTTTAAGCTGTCCGTTAAGATTGGTGCATGTATGTTCAACATACATCAATAACTCATATTGTTGGGCAGACATCACTGTAACATATTTTGACTTGAACACGTTTTTTATTGATCAGGTAATTGGTGTATATATTTTGCAACATACAATCAATATCTCTTTGATTGGGTAGATCTCTATGCATTTTCGAACACACAATCAATACCTGGTTGTTTGAGCCGAACCCATTACACGATTTTTCGACTTTAAAGCTTTTCATTTTGTTCAGGAAGCCGCTCGTAAAAGTTGTTGGGTGTACGTATTTTTCAGCATTCAATCAATACCTAGTTTTGTTGGGAGGATTCCGCTGTATGAAAGTGTGCTTTAGAGACTTTTTTCTAGGGAAGCATCTGTAATGTGGACATCTTTCTTTATACAACTGGCTGTGTTGTGATAATACCGCATGACTTGAGTCTATAAGTACCCTAGTTATTGTGAAACCCATGGCCAGAGTGCTTAAGGTAATCGATTTTCTCACTGCATGCTATTTTACTCGTGCAGCATTGTGTAAAGCGAGCTCAGCATTTCGAAACCACTAAAAAGACCGTAAACAAATAAACCAAGGGTAACGGTGTACTCTGTAACGAAACCCGAACATATTTTCGATCAAGCATAATGCATAAACATTACGTACAAACATTTCGGTGACAATAAATGCGGCTGAAATTATAGTTGAATTAGCCTTTTATAAGTCCTGAACAAAATATTTACTTCAATTTTAAACGAAAGACTAGATGAAATGGTTAAAGAAAATGATCTTTTATGTGAAGAAAATGTTTGTTTTAGAAGTAGATATGCCATTGTAGGCAATTTTTGCTCTAATCACATTGATAGGAAATATTCTGAGATAACAAAGTGGTACCTTTTGTACTCCATTTGTTGATTATGAAAAGTTTTTGACCATGATTGATTACCTCCCCTCAAACAGTAATCTACAATAGGAATGTGTCAAGAACTGTGACTGTCGAGAAAATAAAGTAACAATTCTGATGTTTTAATATAGAAGGGGTGCCATTTAGGCTAATCAATGACGAGAACTCATCGCAAATATATATTTTACACAATAACTAAATACAGAGCTAAATTAAATGGCTGTATTACGATTCAATAATAGGACATAAAAAATGTACTTGTCAATACTACACAGATTGTTAAAACCATTCGCACTGTGTTTACTTACTACCTATGCTCGGAAATGGAACCTTTCCTTTAACCACAACTACGGGTAGGTTTACGAAATCTCCCCTGTCGAAAGATTGTGGCCTTTTAGTGTGGATATCGAAGATGAGATTCACTTCTCTTAAATATCCCATGTATGATTATCTGGGAAATGTCTATTTACCTTCGTATGCAAATCACAGCTTTTATGATGCAGGTAATCCGTGTTAATATCTTACTGAGTTATTATTATTATTATTATTATTATTATTATTATTATTATTATTATTATTATTATTATTATTATTATTATTATTATTATTATTATTATTATTATTATTATTATTATTATTATTATTTCTCCTTATAGCCTTCAGCTTGTTGGTCGTTGGTAATGCATGTAAGTTCCTCATCTTTTCTGTCATAATAAATCGATACAGCACACATCATCTTTTCCATAACGGAAATACAATAAATGTGAGAATACACACAAACATAAACAAATATAGATAAATAGTGAGATGATATGCAAAAGCGAACAGAGCGTATTAAACTTTTAAAATTATATTAATAATTTGATAACGACATAGGACTGGTATCGAAAAACTAGTTTGCATTTTGTTGCGCGATTATGACGGCAACCTTGTGTGATTAAAAAGCAAAAGCAAGATTCATGTTTAAAATTTAGTTGAACCAATGGCACTATAAATGTGAGTGCTGATTTAGACCAAAATATTTCTAGCCACAAATGACAAACAAAAAGTACCTCTGGTATGTTGATAATCCAAAAGTCCCCGGGTTTTCCCGAAAACGCATGAAAAAGATACGGGGTAGAGACGATGTCATTACTAAACGGTCTGTGGAGATATTATTCTAGTGAATGCAATTTAATCGCATTCACAACATTTTCCGTGAGGTCAATATATGACTGACGTATGAGGCATTAATATTCACAGTTATCCGTCGTTTTCTTGCAAAGTATCTCTGTAAAGTACAAAATGTATAAGGTGCTGTTAACAACATTAGCTGAATAGAATATAGCTGAAAAGTAATGCACAGCGTATAACAGCTAATTCAAATGGTGCTAACTTAATGAAAACTAGAATTATTTTTTCTTATTGATAATGGTAATAGTTGGGCACTTATGCGATGTGCTCTATGTATCAATTTACTGCTTATAAATAGCACTTTGATGTAGACAATGCAAAACATTTTGCAACCATAACTAACAATGTTGAAGTACACGATAGAAATATGTGATCATACATGTTTAGTTATATATGTTTAAAAAGAGGATCCTGCATTAGCGCTTATTTCAAAATATAATTATAAAAGTTATTAAACAATTTTAATGTTTTGCTCGCTTGGAGAAAACTAATTTGAAATTGATGAATGATACTTTGTAAATTTCATTTGATATAAGCACAAATATAAGATTCTTTTTATCACTGTACGTGATTGTTTTAGATGATTATTAAAAAGCGCTCAATGCAAAAATACTTATAAATTTGATAAACATTTATAATCTTTGGATTGATTAGAGAATATTTTCTCCACACTTCCTCTATAAAATTAAAACATTCCATTTACAATTTGTACAAAGTAATGTTTCCATTTATCACACAATAAAGCGTTTTTTTATATAAAAAATATCAACACAATGTAGTAAATTAACTTTGAAATCCAATTGGACGACTCTGACATTATACATTTTGTCATATATGAAGTCAGGAGACTATGTGTGATTAATGAAACTTTAGCAAGTAGCGCAAAATATTAAAATAAATATATTTGTGTTTATCAGCATTAATTGTACCTTACTTCTGCAACAAAACATTGGACTTAATGGTCTCCACAAAAGAATTACGCTTTAGTGTTTTACATCTAGCATATTATGTACGACTTTGACATTCTTCTTCTTTCCATTATTATTATTATTATTATTATTATTATTATTATTATTATTATTATTATTATTATTATTATTATTATTATTATTATTATTATTATTATTATTATTATTATTATTATTATTATTATTATAATAGATGGTGGGCGCTGTTACGATTCAGGATGCACAACTAACTGCTATGGCTGCCTAGGCTATGGTTGCTATGGAAGTGCTGGATCTTGCAACGGTATCTGCTATTGTTACGGGGTATGTCTCTTCAAATATTTTACAGATATATTCACACATGCATACGTTTTAGAAAGGTTATGAATACAATTATGACGTATTATTTTTATCAGACTATATTAACGTAGTTATAAACATACGTAAATATGTATAATGAATTATAAATATAATTCAAACAGAACAGACAGTACTCTCCCTGGATTTTGTATAAGAATGCTTTGATAATAGTAGGCAGAATTAATAATTTTTTAAAATAGTATCATGCAAGTCAGAGAATTTTAATTCGTACTCTACGGAGATTCGAACCCAGGTCCGAAAGTAAACGCACCCATCGCCTTGCCGGCACACACCAGCCCATATATTTTATATATATATATATATATATATATATATATATATATATATATATATATATATATATATATATATATATATATATATATATATATGTATGTGTGTGTGTGTGTGTGTGTTTGTGTGTGTGTGTTTGTTTGTGTGTGTATGTAAGATTTCATTATTAGTAGTACAAATATTAATATAATAGTAATATCACACATCATTTTCATCAACATTGGGGAGTGTTCTCGTACAGTGTCTTACATGATAGAATGCCCGAAATGAACTGACAAAGTTATAATAGATTTATTTTTTAGCCGAATTCAGAAGGAGAAGGTAATACTGGATTTAGTAGTGAATTTGACGTAATGTTAGGCTACGTCTTAAAATGCGTGATAGTGATGTATCCTGGAATAGGCAGAGTGGTTTTAGTTAGTTATAGTCAATTGAAATAAGTATTGATTTTTAAATGTTTGTAGTCGTTAGCCAATTGAAACTCGAGTATTGAGCTTGTAAAATAGTAACAATAGTAGTAGTGTTAGTAGCAGGAATGATAATAATAATAATAATAATAATAATAATAATAATAATAATAATAATAATAATAATAATAACAATAATAATAATAATAATAATAATAATAATAATAATAATAATAATAATAATAATAATAAATAATAATAATAATAATAATAATAATAATAATAATAATAATAATAATAATAATAAATAATAATAATAATAATAATAATAATAATAATAATAATAATAATAATAATAATAATAATAATAATAATAATAATAATAATAATAATAATAAAAATAACATAAATAATAATACTCATTCGTCTTCTTATTCTGGTTATAATTATGATGATTATTATTTATTTGATTGAACACAATTAATTATAGTTTGACTTCTGACAACAGGTTCCCAAACTGAAGTTACTTTGCTATCACAGATCGACTCAAATACATATATGACTTGGTTTATGATGCAATGTAAAGAAGTGTTTCATTTGAATCTTTTTTCATTCTTATTTCTTTCTTTTTTTCAGAGTGGCTATGAATACCGGTGTTACTTCTGTGACATTTAATAATTGACACAGCTATTTTCACAGTGTTGGAGAGAAGATGTTTGCATTGTATTTTAAATAAATAATGGATACCTAACAATTACTCGAACTTTTCGATTTTTGATATGTCTATTACTGATTTACTATTAGCTATATTACTATTATATATATATATATATATATATATATATATATATATATATATATATATATATATATATATATATATATATATCTATATATATATATATATATATATATATATATATATATATATATATATATATATATATATATATGGATTATGTTGACGTAGGTAAACGGGATTGATTGGCTTTGATACAATCAACCAGCCGGGAGAGACATGTGGACTGAATGTATGTAATATATACCCTGCTGGGCCTGGTTAGATTTTGAAAGTTCTACCTGATGACTTATATCGACTCCATAGCGTATTAGATTTACTATCATTGTTGATGTTCTATTAACAATACCAGGAGAAATATTGCGGGCTTCTCCATGTGGGTCATTATTATATTTAAGAACTGTTGGTGCAGGTATGAATTTTCTCCATGAATCGCATATACGTTTAAACTGTTCATCAATAAGATCTTTAGCTGATTTCTTTAGCTCTTCAGTGTTAAATCCCGAAATTACAAATGTTGATAGTTGTTATTTTATTATTCTGAAGTTTATGAAATACTGTTGCCAAGGAAACACTGAGTGGGACATGCTAAACCGGATCGTCTTTATTAACTATAAAACCTGTTACATATGTAGTTCGAGATGGGTTTATTAATCTTTTTCTCTGTTGACAACAATATCTTCCATGAACCATAGATCTGAAGCAACTTAATACAAATGTTGTATTGTTTCAATTATTTGATTTTATAAAACCATCGTTGTAAGACACATTAATGCTTGAAAATAAATTACAGACACCATCAGTATGACGCTGCGGTTAATTTTGTATCATTGCTATCGTCATAAACGTTTTTTCGACTATATACAAGGTCTAGAGAAATCATCAGTAGAGTGACGCCATGGAAATATGGCAAATATACTAAACTTTACACCACTATACACATACAATATTTATACACCGGTGACCTCAGCGGTATGTTTGAGTGTTGTTTTGTGGTGTTCATGTAGATAATCCTGATTATACAATGTATAACACATTAATGATCTGCTTGAGAGGAATTTTAATGAGACACGTTTTTTAACCATATAAGAATTCCACTGACAATATCGTTGAGTCTAGTGATATTATCAGCGAGTTTAATATTAACAGTTGATGGACTTCCAAAAAATTCATTAATAGTTCTGTTTAAATGTCTACGAAAATTTAAAAACATACCTACGTGATTAGCAAAATCAGTTTTCAATGTGGTCATTAAATTGTTGATTCCTTATCATCGGCGTAGTTTTTCTTTGCATCATCAAAATTAGATTCTGGTGTTCTATGATTATTGATACCAATTACAGTTCATGTTGAGAATTGCACGTATATTACCACCGTTGGCTGATACGTACTTAGGTTCTTGATCGTTGAAGTCTTTCTTTGTTGCAGCGTCTGATTCTGCGATTGGATTTCCAAGGCCTGCATTTTTTCTATTCATAATAATATTTCCTGTGAATGAACCGCCAGCTTTCTTTTCAAACCTAATCGTTACCTGCCTTACAAGAATCTTGTATTTTAGTCTAATCAGTAAAAGTAACGATATTATCAACAACTGCTGTAGGAATTATATGAGCACATCTGGCAGTTATATATTACTCGTCTTTAATTGTCATTGTTTATCATGAAAAACAACGACTTCATTTTGATCCTCACTTGTAATATTTAATAAATCATCAGTCTCATTTCCGAGTTGATCGAGGGTTGCATATTTAGATAAATCACCTTGCTGCTGAGCTTTATCATAAGCAGATCTTCAGTAAATATCTACCATTATATTTACTGGTGTCCGTTTAAATGTGACAGTATGGTATATTCATGCACAACATTATGAGGTGGTTTTGTTTATATTGATATAGCATCAAATACATTAAATACTTTATAACCACATATTGGTGGATCAGTTAATGTTTGTGTAGGTAACGTTGAATACCAACCTGTTGTACTTTGCATGTTGCTAACATATCTAAAAATTGTTTTGGTAGCGCAAATCCATATGAATCAAAATGAACAAGTCCACGTGGATTAATCGCCCACGCGACCCAATACGTGCCTGGTACAGGACTTTTAACAAGATTAATAATACCAGTTTCAATATTGTTCGGTTGTTTTGGTAATAGGTCGCGCATGAAACGCCTCTGATGTTTTTTATTGTTAGGTTGTTTGAGCAGCATCGTGTAAATCAACATTAGACATAGACGATATCAATAAACTGTTTCGGCAATTCTTAGACCCTTTCGGTACCATTAATATGGTGTCCCTGGTAATCTTAGACCTATTCCCTTTTTATTTTTGTTTTATTCACTGTCCGGTTGCATTCTTTAATGCGATTTCAGTTCCAACAGCGCCTAATACAGCAGCTTTTGCAACAGCTGGGTCTTCAGCGGCTATTATCGCTATCGCTATGGTATAGCTGCGAGAAGTGCTAATATACTAACCGTCTTGGCGATGTCTTTGACACCCTTATTTAAATTTGTTTGCTTCATTGAAGCTTTTGAATTGACGCTCGGTTAACGATAATTTATTTGAACCGCTCATCTGTTCCCTCTTTAGTGATATTTTTATTCCACAGTTATTCTTTTATTCTGATTGCAGAACTTCTGATCAGATCAGGAAGCAGGGTAACATTAGAATGATTATATGACATTATACTATTCATGAACGATGTAATTAAGTGTTACATATTTTCTACTGGAAAATCAACGACTCTCATTCGTCCACACCAGCACCTTGAGGTAACATCGATTTATCGCTGAGTATAACAGCAATCGCTCTGTAATTAGCAATATCTCCTATTGTTGCACTAGCTCGAAAATGTATATCGACTACTGATTGTCTGGTCAAATCAAAATGTTCAAGTGAAAAGTAATAAATCGGATATAAAGTTGTAAAATCCAATTGTGATATTAGTAATCCAGTATCAATGTTTTGATCAAGACCCATAAACGTCATAAGACAATTATATGCACGTGTTACATGAGTTTGATCGAAATTAAGTCTATATCTTCAGATGGTTCTTGATGTCCATTTATTCTCAATGAAACCTCAGAAACACCAAAATAGTCAAATATCTTAATACTGTGTAACTGCGAGTTTACTCGTGCAGCATCTTGTTATGCAATAAATATGTGTCTTGGTGCAGAAAGATCCTGCTTAAATGCTATATGTCATGCGAATAAACCGTTAATATTACTCTGGGTAGCATCTGTGGTCATTGTCAGCCATGATATCATTAAATTGCCACCTTGACTCATAAAAGATAGCAACAGATTTTCTTTAGATATTGGTGATCACCGACATCCACAATGAAAGTTTTGTAAGAATTACTCTAACAACATCATCGGCGGGTCTCCATATTGCATCATCGTCTGTAGCCTTTTGTACAAGTACAACTGTATGTTTGGCAAAAACAAACCACCTTTTTGACATTTTTACAGAATCTAAAGATATGTGACAGTGGAATTGCACATAAAACACTCTTTTATTATGTTTTAACATTGCTCGACGTGATCTAAATCCTAAATTGAGAGCTGGATCTACATTAATAATCATACTTTCTACATCCGCATTGGCGTTTCTAGCAAACTTTCTTGGTTGTCATATTTTATATTGTTGGTATTCTGGAGAATTAGAAGTATCTTTTACAAATATCATTTAGCTGATCTTGAATAATCGTTACTGTATCTTGCAAGACCAAGTATTGTTGTAGCAACGTCAAAGGCTTTCTGAATTTATTCAATATTTGTTCCGTCAATCATATACGTAGCACTATCAAATAATATCATAATACAATTATGAACAAAACCAATTCTAACATAAGCGGTGTATTCAGTATTAAATGCTTTTAATATTTCGTCCTCTACCTCAACAAATGCTTTAGCGGTTAAGAAATATCTACTTGTATCATGAACCTGAAGTTCAGTCCTTTCACACTGATTTGGAATTCGTGCGTTATAAGAATAATATTAATAATCACGCTCAGACTCATCTTTGTGTACTGGTGCGTTCATGTCGAATGCATGATCAGTTATGCGCTTAAACATCTTTATAATAATTATTATCCTCTAAAACGAAGACCACTTCCTGCTATCAGACTAGCGGTTATATTATTTTCTTTTTGTGATAATGGTACATCAGCCAACTCTGCTAATTTTTCATTAGCAACATGATTTATGTTTTACTAAAATTTGCTGTCATTTCAGTGCTAGATAATTTTACTGGTTGCTGAGGTTTTCGTCGTATTGATTGTGCTAGTCTATTTTTGATTGCTGAGAATGCTTTACTAGCAAGATTACCAACAGCACCGACACTTTTTTCACAAACAACGTCAAAAGCTTTCATGTTCAGTTGCTTTGCAATCAGTATTTCTTTAGAGGCTATTCTTCTAAATAGATATGCACAATATCACATAGTCTATCTCCGTACTTTAATATATATATATATATATATATATATATATATATATATATATATATATATATATATATATATATATATATATATATATATATATATATATATATATATACTTTTAATCTAGAATTTATTACCCTGACCATTGTTGGTCCACGCTGCTTACTTTGTACGATTTTTTTTTTATTATAGCCATTATATTTAATTACATACTCAGTCGCCATGATGATCACCGGCGATTTCATTAATGAGGGACTGATACACATTAATATTCATGATATGGCCTGTAAAAATTCGTTTACGAATATCTACTGCTTCATTTAATGATTTCTGGGGAATCATTACCAGTTCGCGTTCCTTTGAAGGAGAATTTATAGTCGTTCAACCTCAGCAAGGACATAGGATATTGAGTAACGAGACCAATTCCTTGTGAGGGAAGGCCACTTCCAAAAGAGGTGTCTGATGGCCAATATTCTTCTTTCTCACCTTTTGTTTGGGCTGGTTGTTGTTGTTTTGGAGATTGTGACGATGGTTGTGGTAGTGGTGGTAATAGTTGTGGTTATTGTTGTTGTGGTGGTGATCGTTGTGGTAGTGGTGGTAGCATGGTCACTTCTAGCAGCACTCCCATGCAATATTAGATTTTCGGTTATTCTAATAAGAATAATAGCTTCTTCATGAAATGTATCAACCAATTTAATCATGGCTCTTGCTTATGATTCTCTTTCTGGTTTCGGTATACGAGCTTTTATCTCGCCTTTTTCAGCACGTGCTTTGTCAATACCTTCAATTATTTCTTGCATTGGTTGAGCAGCAGTTATTTCGGTAGGAAGTTTCTGAAAATCTTTTTTTCCCTTGGTTATTTCTGCTATTTTTGCAATTGATTCATCGGTTTTTTTGTAACGCTGGAAGAAGGCCTTAGTAGTCTTATTGATATGCTTAAATAACTTGAGATTCTTCACGTGACCGTAGTTGTTGCTAAACGGTATCACGAACAGGTAAAAACTTTTCATTTGCTTCCAGTCGATAATTTAGCTGAATGAGGTTTTCCAATATTCATTATTAAATAATATTTGTAATAGATGTTTAATTTATAGCAGCAGAGACGGTAAACGACAAAAATTGAGTGACGGTTTGCAAGTAAATGAAATCGTGAAAATATACGTCAACGATGGAACAACAAAATAAAGTATTCCTAAACGATTTATTACCTGTTCTAAAAGGTAAGGAAATAATATCGGTTAGAGACTTTGGCTTAACGTTATTGACCTTGTTTTTCAGCCATTTGTAGGAAGCTTTATTTTAGGTAAAGGGCTCCAGCAAAACTTTGTAGAGTTCACTCTCTCTGCTGCATTTGGATACACATCTGCTCTCGTCAACATGTTTATATTAATTGGCGGTGTCAGCGATTGATTTTGAAATATACCGCCATTAGATGTTAGCTAAATTTTCCAAGATCCATATTTATGTTAATATTATTATCTTGTTACTGTTATTATAAGTATCAAAATTGGTGTAGTAACATTAATATTATTCTTAATATTATTGTTATCAATAGTAGAAGGAAGGTAATTTGAAATTTTTTATATGTTATTATTATTGAATTTATTATGCTTAGTATTCTTAATAGTTATATTTCTATTGACTTCGGGTCATTCTTATTATTCCTATTAATATTTATTTCATTAATAGTAGGATAATTAATTTTATATTTGAGTTATAATAATATAAATTGCTTTAATAGCTGCAAAATTATTAATTTATATGATGAGATTGGTTGTTATGATGATTTTTATTATTAGTAGTAGTTGTATTATCATTATTATCATTATTATTATTATTATTATTATTATTATTAGTAGTAGTAGTAGTAGTAGTAGTAGTAGTATTGGTTTAGTTAGTTCTGTAATTAATACTATGACTAATATTGCTGTGATTTCTAATTTAGGTCCGGGAAATTGAGATTAGTATATAATATGAATTTCGTTATTATTATTATTATTATTATTATTATTATTATTATTATTATTATTATTATTATTATTATTATTATTATTATTATTATTATTATTATTATTATTATTATTATTATTAATAATACTAATAATAATATGATTATTATTATTATTATTATTATTGTTGTTATTGTATTGTTATTATTATAACAGTTACTATTATTATTATTATCCTTGTTTTAAAAAAAAGATGGGTTGTTGGTTTGGAAGGATGTTGTGTTTGTGATTAAACGATCAACTACTCTGCTTAGTAATAACGATGATAATGCATTGTAATTTCAAGGAAATAAAGAGCTCTACAAGACCTAATTTTTGGATTGAGTTAAACTGATATAAAAAAATGAGAGTATTTTGTATATTATGATGCTAGTTTAAAATAAATTGCTTCCTTAAAATGAATTAAATTTCTTTACCTTGACTGTCTTGTGGTGTCTGTCCGTAAAAATCAAGGATCACATCTGTTGTTATCCCAATTAGTTTCCAGTTAAATAATAATCCATTTAATCACTTCTCCTCCACGTAAATATATCTTGGGTTGTTTCTCCTCCGTATGTATATCCAAAGTCCTTCCCATCGTATTGTCTCAGCGATAAACCTCGTTTAGAGCTCATGAAAACACGTCAGTCCTCTTCATTGGATAGTGAAATGCTTTTTGGAATGGTGTCATTCAATTCAGTTGTTATAGTCGCATGTGCACGTCATGCTTCGCTACTGGTTTATTTCCCGGGCTGGACCAGAGGCCCCTGCTGGGTGCCCTCCTTGCCCTAGGTTGGGCGATGACCCCCTTGGAAAGCGCTTGGCCTTGGCTGGATGTCGACTCGGGTAGGTGACACCGCTTTTCCAAGGAGGCACTTAGCCTTTGTGCTAGGCCTTTATTCCTAGCGCTGGGCCTTTTCTCTTTTCGACCGTTAACCATTTGGCTCACCTAACCCTCTCACAGACAGAACACGACCGGCAGAGGACAGGGGGACAAAGCACCAGTCAGGGCTGACCACACAGCACTGCAGGTGTCTCGGAGTGCCTCTCCCTCCCCAGTCGCCGTAGCACGAGCATATCTCTTCGTTAGTGTTTATGGAAAATGTCCTTGTGTCTGCAATTGATGCGCTGTTTCTGTGTTTAAATTCTGTCCAGTTATGATGGTTGACACCCTATTTTCAATATTGTGTGAGCCACCTGTGTGGCAGATTTAGTGTTATCTGGAGAGACTTCTCAAAAGCAACATTTACCCCATTCTTAATCAACTGTTCTTTAGCATACAGTCACCAGGAACACTCCAGCGACAAACGCATACAGCATTTGGGGGATACTAATGAGCAGCACATTTTGTTTTGGTGACGGATTCCACAAATGTATATATTGAAAGTCTTGGAGTGATAGAGTGCTTATGTCCTCTTGTTGATCTAGCAATATCATAATGCATCTGTGTTGACTGAGTTGATCACTTGCCGTAGTTTATCCGAATATGATGCTCATTTTGAACACAACGACGTCAGATGTACTTTATTCCGGAACAAAACTGAACTTAAGATGTTTACGTTCCTCAGCTGCCATTATCTATAGCGATTGAGAGATTTATTAATATTCAAATAAATGTATAAGCAGTTCCACCTCTTTTGGAATGAATAATTTGGGAACTTCAAATGTAAGCACCACCACACTCTCTCTGTCTCTCTGTCTGTCTGTCTGTCTGTCTGTCTCTCTCTCTCAAACACACACACACACACACTCTCTCTTTCATGTCATTCCCTCTCTGTCACACATATGCTCACAAAAGAAGAACCAGACACTTACATAAATCTACATAACCGAGAATTATATCATTCTACATTGTAATTTTCAGAGCCTTATGTAGTCTGCACTGATTGTTCTTGTGCTCAAATTAACAAACTTGACACAATGCATACCTGCCCCGATCTCATTCATTTTTAACAAATTAAATTTATGCACAAAACGACCAATGTAGCTTTTGGAATTACAAACAAAAATGACTGACTTACCGAGGGACACATTGGGGATGTTTTACAATGCCAACTGTCGACATTCAATGCTTTAGCAAACAAAACGATATATATATATATATATATATATATATATATATATATATATATATATATATATATATATATATATATATATATATATATGGACAGGGCTAGAACAGTCAAGATTATCAAGCGGAATAACAAATATTGTATCTGTAAACGAAAACCTACCTAAAACACTAGTTAGTTTCTGAATCATCACCAACCAGCACTGGATTGAAGGACCTGTGTGCAATTCTTGCAAAACAATCTACATCACCCCCCCAATAATTTACTAGTGCTAGAACAACTATAGAATACACATTATTTCGCAACAATCCACAAAAATTCCAGATACACAAAAATCGTCAGTTTGTTTACTACTCTAGACTACACTTGACTCTGGAAAATAAGTCCGCGTTTCTGATTCAGAAAGAAAAGCATAGGTTTAGTACAACACACATGGTATTATGCATATATATATATATATATATATATATATATATATATATATATATATATATATATATATATATATATATATAATACTGTAAAGCTCAATTAAAAGTTGGAGTGAGCTTTTGTTTTATGTCTAGTATCTAAAGTATCTATATGTGTCATCTGGCGATATCGATCTACTCCCATTGCATTGTGATGCTATAAAATTGAGATAGCATAGGGTATTATACATTGTGTATTTCAAATTCATTGCTATTCTAACAAATTTATAGCAGTCTATAACTTATTCTTTTTACAAACATTGTTGTATTTTGTTTGGACGTAAGAAGAATCGAAACAACAGGTATTTTGATTAAGGTTATTAGCACAGACGGATATATTTGTAACAGAACGGTAAACATAACAGAGAAAATGAATGAATGTTCTTTTGATGCATTTAAATACAATATCCAAACTGTATTGTACGATTACTTTGTAGCTGTTTGTTTCTTGCATGGAGCTAAATCTCAGCAATAGGAAGGAAGCGTGTTGGAATAAAGTCAGGAAATGTATCATCATTATCTTTATTACACAATCTTATAGGATAAAATTCTATAAAACGATCAAACTATGCATATAAAAGTGGGTGAAACTTTGAGTTTTGCTTGACAACTAAGATTTAAAGGTGATTATCATAGCACAAATAAAAATTCTTTTATTTTCTTTAGTCAGTGTTTATTGTCTTTAGGGTGTTATCCAAGCCTGTTCACATTTGATATGAATGAACACTCGCTCTTAAAGGATAACTGTTTAGAGCGAACATATATCAATAGACTTAATTATTAAATATACATATAAACATATAAGCTTCAACTAAACTCACCACAAGCAGTAGCTGTCAAAGTTTGAAAGATTATTGCAAGACATTATTGCTCTCTTAAAAATATCACCGTACACATGTTCAATTAGACTTAACAATGAGACCAATCAAGAAACACATCAATGAAGAGATAAAATTGAATTTTACAAACTGAACCTATGAAAAGAGGTGTAATACATAATGTCATTGGACGTTAAGTAGACATTGTATACACCAGATTTGGGCGGTAAATATGTTAAACCACATAATGTGTGTTAGATGGAGTATAATACTTAACGTTGCCAATGGATTGCTACTATTCGTTCGAAAGAAACTCATTAATAGATTTGCCTGAATTGGTTGAAAACAACATGTTAGTGTAAATTCGAAAATTATACGGATGATATATATGTCTTTCAACGCTATTGAGCCAGGTTTAAACACTGACACGCAAAGTACTAAAAAACAAGCAAAATATAATTTATATTGATACTTTGTTAATACGTCCGGTGCAATTGGAAAATTTATCTTAAAACTTTTAATAAAATTCACGGTTTCTACAAATGTTCACAAAACCTTTGAATAAACAGCGCAGTTGAATAACTCATCCAGTTAGAAGAATTGTCATATATAAAATATTATTATATTCTCATCTTTTGTTTCCGTTAACTTTACATTGTCAGAATCTTGCCATATTTACTGATATTGAATACACCTTCATTCTGCACCCCGCTTGCAAAGGAACTATTTTCTAACCTAATGTTTTATGAATGAACTAAAGCATATATTTCATGGATGGCCACATACCAGCAAATGTTTTATAGACTGACACATACAAATTGCTTTGGCACATTCCGCATTTTTCTTTTTTGATACAATGTTTCAGATTTAGCTAGATATAGACGCTATACAGGGTCCTCACAATAAAACGCAAGTTATATCCATAAACTGTCTTCTTTAGCTGTTAATATAAATGAACAAAATTATATTTATGATTTTACATCCTGAATTTCCTCACAAAATACACTTTCGTAGGTTTGTAAATCTGAATTACATGAGACATGTCATTAATTCACAAGGTTGATTACACATTTTAAAATTGTACTGTAATTTCGAGTATATTCCAAGTGCAGTTATATCCTCCTAACTGCAATCAAAATGAAATAAACATTAAATTCCACAGCGTGTTTTCGATAATTGCAATGGAAAGACTTCATAATTTTCACACATTATAATCTGAATCATTTAATGACAGAAAAGAAACAAGCATGCCGATGTCAGCACAATTCAAAAGGATTAAATTGGTAGACGCTGCTGGAATCCGATGCAAGTCATTTCATGTAAATAAATCCAGAAAATAATCGAAGATTGCGTTGAATAGACAAAATATTAAAAGGCATTCATTACAAATCAAATGGAAAAGTTGCAATGCGTATTCATTAACGATATTACTCCAAATTTCAATTTTAAGTAGACCAAATACCATTTTCTTTCGAAGCTTACGTCTAGCGCGCGACCAATTTCATATTAATTTGGGCGGAGATATGCGCTCATCAACGCTGATGTATTTAGTTTGGAATACGGAATATATTTAGTTACTTTGTTTCTTGCAGTGTATTTTTGTTTATATATTTAAGCCTTGGGAAGAGTAAGTTATGAGCATGTAATAAAAGGCTAATATATTTGTATGCGAAAATAGGAACTCCTTTTATCGGATTGATATACTGCACTCCAAAGGTCGTACAGTATATCCATCCGAAAATCTCGTTCATATTTTCCCATACAAATGCATTGTCTATAAGTTGGCATGTGTATATATATATATATATATATATATATATATCTATATATATATATATATATATATATATATATATATATATATATATATATATATATATATATATATATATATATATTAAGTGTTCTCCTTTCGGTCAACCTCAGATACATTGACAGGAGGTACCAGTATGTTGGATTAAACCACAGATTCAAAGTCATATCATCGCAATGTAACACGTAGAATTGAAGAAATACGAAAAAGTTTTGAATTTTCTCTGTGGACTATAATATTATTAACCTTTTCAAATCTAGTAAATCCAATTAAGGGTCAAATATTACAGCGGAAAGTTTTGAAAGTCAATTGCTTTTGTTTCATTAATCTTTCAGGAACATGATTCGATCATAATACGTGATATATAAACGATTGATATGACGGTATTCTTTTGCTTTTGATGTTATGTGATCTTTGCAACGATCTTTGGATTTTAGCCCCGTTTAAGTAGCTTTTGGACACGATACGTGGATGAATGAAGTAATTAAAAGAAAATCATTCTAAAATGATGATTTAGGGACTACCTTTCTTGATTGTTTGATTGTCTTTGTACCTGATTTCAAATGTAAGTTCTCAAACCTAAGGGAAGTCGCAAGGCCTCATCTTCACTCTACTCAGTCAACAGGAGATTAAGGTATAACAGTAATATAAAAGAGATGATTTAAGCCTGGCGATAGAGTTAGAGTCCTCATGCCCATACCACAAAGTCCTCTTCGGGATAAATGTAATGTTCCTTTAACAATTTAAAGGAAAGTAAATAGCATAAACTGTATTAATAACAGTCCTGAGAGGAAGAAACAGAAACAACTTTGTCATATTTGCAATAAGAGAATTTTGCAAGATATAACAATGTTAATCATTCCATCAATGGTAATATATCCTATCAAGCACAGAAAAGAAGTCAAGGCTGAAATACAATCTGACTGCACTGACTTTGGTTTGAAATATTAAACAATATGGACCGGAAACTTTCACCTTTGCAACCACACAAGAAGAGTGTGCTGACGTAGCTATTATGTGAATATAAGCACTTGTTCCCAGACATTATAATACGAACAAATGCAAACATGAACATTCTATATCTTATGCATGTGAGACAGCGCCCTTATAGGATAAACATTACCATGCAGGATCGTTAAAAAAGAATTCATTAGTTGCTGGAGAATGGCTTCATACTACCAAAAAAATTTACTGGAGTCCACCATGTACTCTTGTGTATAAAACAGATCATACATATGTGTGTTGACTATGAAAAATTCAACTGTGTCACTAACACAACTTCATTTCAAATGAATAAATCCATGACTGCATTGACACAATTGGAAATGCAAACTATTTCACCAAGTTTGACCGTTAAAAAGATACTAGAAATTACAGTCACTGAAAGAACAAAATGTTACTGCAAATGTACTTTATCAAATATAAAGTGATGCCGTTTGGTATGAAAGCTTTTCGGTCAAACGTCCACCTTCTAATAAGCATGATAACCTCTGGTTGAAGTAATTGTGGTGTGAACATTGATGACGTCCTCATGTACAATGCTACATGGAAAGATCACTTGGAAACCTTTGGTAAATTCCTTGATCGGCTCAGTGGTGCAAACTTGACATTGATTTAGTTAAACGCGGGTTTTGCCACGCTTGTATTATTATTTAGAACATATTGTCTGGCATAGCTGAGGCCGTAGAACTTCAAGGTTAATATCATTTCTGAATTCCAATTATTTATCAGTAAAATGTGACTGATGTGATCTGTTTTAGCATGGCTGCATATTATGGGAAATTTTGTTTTAATTGCCAGACCTACAGTGAACATGTTGAGAAGGCAAACGAGTTTCATTGATACTTAAAGGCCATGCTTAAAAGTGCCCTGTTTCTTAGCTTAAAATTTTCGTCAATTAAATTAATACAAATGATGTAAGAGTTGGTAGAGTACTTATAAGAGAAGATAAAATGGTGTCGATCATCCAGGTTTTCTATTAAAAAATAAACAAGCACGAGAAAAAATATACCACACACAAGAAAGAATGTTTGGTTTTGTTGACTTTGAAACACTTTTATACAAAGGTTTGGTCTTCAAAATATTGAATACAAATCATTCTTTTTCCTGAAAAATCTAATGGCTCTGACAATATTCTTGGATAAGGACATTTAGTGGAAGTTATACTGAATTCAAAACTGGAATATTTTATGTGATTCAGCAAAGAATTGTTGACATAGCAGCACTTCGCTGATCACAACAGCCATCATCACCTTCCATTGTAGATTTCATCGTGACTCGAACTCATTTTCAATCAGGACTTTTTTTATTAATAGCCAGATCTCTTTGTTTCATTCTTGGCTTAATTTTGGGTTCAATTCGCAAAACCGTAAGTGTTTTCTTAATTTTTCACTTTTTATTCTATGGAAATACATTATTTACTACATTATATAAGCGTAATGTCTTCACTCTTATCTTTTTCTTATTTTTAAAAGCATAGGCTCGTAACAATAATGTTACAACAGCAACCAGCTTTTGTATTAGGTTAATTTATGTCGTGGTCGTCGTCAAAACTGTTTATGAGATGATTCTGAATCTATTGTCCGTAACAGTTCTTCTAACAGGACCACCCACACGCCAAAGTATATATGAGAAAAACTCAGAGCTGATCCCACCGATATTTGCTAAGTATATAATTAATATGAAAGATTTTAGACAAATGTATCACTTAGTTCAGGTTTAGCAAATAAACAAGTATCGCACCTTTCCCTTCCCCTGCAGCAAAGTATAGCATATTTACTTTCATTCAAGGAATTATAAAACGTAAATTTTACGAATTGATTGCTCAATTTAGAATCAGTTTCAAAAGATGGATCCCTATAAATTCACCGAACTTCATAATTATATGGATATGTGGGTGTGTATACTATGAGGAAGAAGAATAACAGCCTAAATTGATCAATGTAATCGCATCCTTTTTGGAAAACGTTGTAACTTCGGAAATCGTACCATCTGCAACAAAAAAAAAACTGTTTTTTCTTGCGTCTTGTTGTTTTATGATAGCACATATTCAGTTCAGCTGTTAATGCCCCCTCCCCTATATTTGACGTACATTTCAAAATAACATACTCATAAATTTCGTGAACCAAACTTTCTTCCAAAGCAATTAGCAGTGGTAGATAATATTGTAAAAGACACAAAAATATATTCAATTACATGAAAATCCTGCTTGGCAGGAAAAGTATAATTTCTCTCGCTTTCAACTTTTACAAACGGAAATTATTCAACCTATTTTTTAATTTCACTACAACGATCAATTATTTGCCTAAACTAGGTTCATAGAGTCTCTGTTGGTCCTAAAAGTCATATTGTCTCTAGATGTCAAAATATCGACCATCAGTATACTGATCTACCTCCAGATGTCATCACATCTTGCTGTTTGTATAATGCAGGTCGTCAATGATTTTGACTGAAAAATATACAATCAGTTTGGCCCCGTTCGCCACATCGAGCTCACGTAATATAATGAAAGTACTCGGTATTACCCGAAATATCCCATGGATGAACTTTAGTTTCACCGATTTCGAGTTAGTTCATATTGTTATGATATTGAAATATCATTTCCATGCCCTAATTGTTACATTCATCTCCAAATTTCATAACATGTGACATTTTCAAAGGTAGATAAAATGCAGATGTTAAGTACATCCAATACTGGACACATCTCGTTATGGGTCCCAATTACCTGATAAAATGTAACGATCTTGATCTTTGATTCCAATGAAACACTATGTATGGACGTAAATCCGTGCACGTATATAATCCTTGCTTATATACATTTTTAAAAACCAATGCTTTACATTTATTTGTGTATTTTTCAGATGTCTTAATAATTTTTTAATAGTCGTTTACTGTAAAGCAATTCAAGCTATGCTTTGCGTATTTTTACATTATTTACTTGTGATTTCCATATTACGTTTCATTGTGTTTTTTTATCTATCCCTACATCTCTTTATAAATGAAAAAATGAATGTATGAATGAACGAATGAATGAATAAATAGAGGGATAGATGGGTGGATGGACGGATGGATGGATGAAAGAAATAACGCCCCTATACCGTTACAAGTGATAGTATTCAAGGATGAACAATTCCTGATAAAATTAAAATATTCCGTTGCAAGAAACCTTTGTGCAGTACCTTGTGCTACAAATATGAGAACATACATTTATGCAAAAAGCTGAATGCATAACAATTTTAAGATAAATAGATTATTTTTCCGCAAAATATATTTTCTTCGCATAGTAAAGATTAAACTGGTAGTACTTCAAAGTGTACTGATATGCATGACATTGTGATCTGTATATCACTATGCATATCATCATAACCCTAATTACAATATAATCTTTGTTGCTATTATTATTATCATTATTATTATTATTATTATTATTATTATTATTATTATTATTATTATTATTATTATTAGTAGTAGTAGTAGTAGTAGTAGTAGAAGTAGTGGTAGTAATATTAGTATTATAATTATTATTGTTGTTGTTGTCCTTTTCTTAAGTGTGTCTCCTTGCACAACTTTCGTAGTTATCGAGATACTTTATGCCTCTTTTGTGAGAAAGTTACCCAATTTGCTATCTATTTCGCCATTTTAGTAATTTTGTACCTGAGCTTTTGTTACTGATCCTCATGGTCCAGGAAAGGTTCTAGTGAGAGTCAAATCAATAAAAATGTATTTAAAAAAATTATATACGCAAATATATGCGATCATAATAGGAACAATTTTTGAAGAATTTTGGTCTCTGGATCTGTGATCATTTTCAAAAGGTAAGAATTATATGAGCGTTATGCCGAAAACCAAAAGTGGTGGCCAGGTGATTGGGTTTTCCATCTCATTCCGTTATTAAAATGCAATGCTCTGGATGTATACTCGCGACTCCCCACAATCGATGTGTTCAATTACGACGCTCTGAAGGAAGTACTTCTATAAAGGTATGAGTTGACAAACTAGAGTTTTTGTAATAAAAAAAACTTCAGCTATAGCAAATCTGAGAATTGAGATACCTTTGGTCAGTTGATCGTCAGAATATCTAATTATTTCCAAATACGGATTCAAGGTGGTAAAGTGCTGAAAATGTTTGAAGGCTTGACTGATTTTCTGCTCAGAAATCAGTTGCTGAGTCTAGTTGGTCGGAAATTGAAACAATATTTGAAAGAGAAAGCATTTTCAAACGTTCAAGACATTGCTAAGCATTGGTTATCAAATAATCTGTCCAGCCAAACCAATATATGCTGTATATTTACCCATTTCCAGACCGGTTTCCAAATTTCCATAACATTTGTACCTGCAGTCTAAATTAATTCAAACTAGCATTTAAAAACTTCTGCTAGATCTTAATATATTGCAATCCTGCAAGTATGTGATGAGGTAAAAGTTGCATTGATCAAAATCGATACAAAAGGTTTATAGAAAGAAAGAGCAATAAATATGCTGGCCGATATTTATTTTATTCCAAAGGTCTCTACACGAGTAAATATTAAAAATTTATATTTTAAATCTCGACACTAAATGTTTAAGCAAGGATAAAATTTGTTGGTTTTTTTGCCGTTGTTTACCATCAGCAAACTAAAGCACGTATGTGGCAGAATGTAACAAAGAAAAAAAGAGGGACAGAAAGTTGTTATTATTTTTGTTTCTTTTTCACGATGTGTACAAGAGGTGTTAGGGTTATGACTTCTGACATGGCTGGGTGTCAGAGAGTCTGAGAGACCGAAACAGTAGTTATTATTATTATTATTATTATTATTATTATTATTATTATTATTATTATTATTATTATTATTATTATTATTATTATTATTATTATTATTGTTATTATTATTATTATTATTATTATTATTATTATTATTATTATTATTATTATTATTATTATTATTATTATTATTATTATTAAGACCATAAGAGCATCAAGGTTCTTTTACTATCGATACTAAAGGAAAATAGATAACCATATATGCAAAGAATCACTTTTATTTTTGCCATCTTTTCTAAGCATGGTAAACACAGTCTTGTTTTACGAATGGTTGTGTAATAATTATATTGTGTTAAATTTGCTAGATATGTGGCAGATAGTATGTTGCAACAAAATCAACTTTAATTTAGCTAGATTTTATTTGTTTGTTTTTAAAGATTAAGAGCATCAGTCAGAATATGTGCTAAATACTTTTCCTCAGATTGCTTTTCCAGTGCACGCAGTCTAACAAAGTTTGGAGTAAAGATAAATGTCATTTCCATATTCCACTTTCAGTGCATACAAACATACGAAATTTGGAATCAAGGTAATGCTTTTTTTCATTTTCACCGGAACTCTGAGTTCGCCCCACTTTTTTATTAAAAAAACCCAGTAATATTGGACAACATGCCGAACACTAACCCAATTCACAATTATTTCGACATCAAGGAAATCACAAAGATTATTGGTCATGACTTAGAGTCAAATACCATTAAATGGATACAACATATTTACATTGATGGGCCAAGCGAAGATTGATTTATGAGGCGACGAAAACAATTTTTAAAGTCTGATTTTGTTAATTGATATACTATTTCTTATGTGGTAGTGTTGGCCCGAAGATTACAATGAAATTAAAACGAAGTCAGCATTTATTGATCACGTGTTGCGAAAAGTAGAAAATGCTTATTTAATGAACATACAACGGTTCGTATCAGATAAATTCGTAAACAACACTCAAATATTTAAACAATTCTTGACAATGATATATTTAAAAACGATCTGTCAAACATGTTAAAAATGTCTCGTTGCGGATTACATTGTATTTAATAAATTCTAGGAAGAATATTGTTTGAGGACGTACCGAAGGACATCGTGATTAACAAATGACTTGCCAAGAAATGTTCAAATACTTTCAGAGTTTTATTGGCAATTAGTTACATTTAAAATATGTCGTTTAGCACCGAAAATCTGAAAAAGAAAGGAAAAAGAAACTGAATGTAACATTCAAAGTAAACAGATATACTAATTTATTCATACTAGATAATACAAGTCGCAAGTGATTGCAATTATTTTGCATTCAATTGGATCTTATTAATGTAAAGGAAGCATATCCTTAAATTCCAAAACAATTAGCATTGTCCAATTTAAAACGAAGGCTCCACTGCTTGTTAGGATGTTAAATGTTTATCTAACCTGCATATTAGTTTTTGTCAACTGATTACTCTAATGAAGAACGCAAACACACGTCAGTCCAAGAAAGCCATCACAGTAGCCGCCTACACGATGAATTTCATTTCGGCAGTGACTGTTACATGGATAATCGTCAGGGCAACCACAACCTGCCTCAGTCGATGGTAGTTCTGATTTCAGCAAACGATATCACTTAATGCTGAAATAAATCACTTCAATAGTTCATACAACTTATTATGTAACGTTAAATCTACTCTTCGATGAATGCAAGTTTCGTTTACCTGTCAGATTACAAAAAAATAATCATAAATATATTTATAACCATTCTGATTGATATGCATATTAGCCAAAAATCAACAAAGCACATTCTTGAACACAATATCCATGGGAATTACAGTTAGAAGGATCGTAAACCTTTTCTTCCTCTCGTCCATATCAAGCAGACCCAAATTACATATACATTTGAATTTTATAATAGCCAGTTATTGGACGATGATAATGGTAACCAGTTAACCATTACATTTCAATATAATGCTATTTGTTTTCCTTTGGGTAAACCTCATTTCGTCGGGTGAGCAAATCCTGTACGTTGTAGAACTACGGAAAGATTTTTAGTAAACCGAAAAATTATCCATTTGAAATATGTCAAATGCATGCAACCTTTAGACGCATTTTTGGACCTTACTATATGAACTTCAGGCTTAGATATGCACTAGTCAATAGATGATGGAACTTTAAGTCGTTTTAAAAGAAAATATAGTCTCTCAAAAGTCACAAAGCCTCGCATAGGAAGAGACATATTTGAGAAACTACTCGGCTTTACATGTTTCTTCACATTTAAGAAAAAAATATAATATATAAAAATATCACATGACAGATACAATACAACTAACAAAAAGAAGAAAATATTAAAATAATTATATATCATTTGGAGCCATTTATAAAATGAGCGAATGCAATATAACAATTACAAGCTCTGCAATTATATAAGAAACATTGGAGGGAAATCCTGTTGTAAATGTCAGTGACAAGATAATTGAACTCTTTGAAACTCAGGCATATAACGATGAAATTTGTTTACATGGTTATGAAACATTTCTAAGTATCGACTTCTTCAACGTTTATTTTCAGAATTAGTTATTCTGTTTTTCAGACTGTTAGTATCAATTAGGTCAAAGTCATGTTGAATAAAGAAAGCATATAATACTAAGTTTTTGTGTATATTGTGTGATTGAAATTTTTAACATAAATTAAGAATGTGTTCGGTCATATCGCTACGATATCTCCAGTGTGACATTTCATAGTGAGGGCTAGCACTTGGGACATCATGTCGCAGACATGTATCATCATGTCCAACCCAGTCACATTATTCTGATACCAGGGCCACCAATTCTAGCACTATCCTCTTTATTCTGAACGCAGATATTAGTATCATTTGTACGTCCTTGGCATAACTCGATCATGATCTGAACCCGCAATCTCCCGCATCCGTTAAGTGATTTATATATATATATATATATATATATATATATATATATATATATATATATATATATATATATATATATATATATAGTTGTGATCAATGTATAGTAGGCAACACTAAACGTGCCTAATTTTTATATGAGCTCCACGATATACAGATAGCTTTACAATTTTCATAAAGTATCTATAAATGTGTATGTATTAATGCTTTTGGTGACACGTTATCTTATTCAAGAGGCTAATATTGCTTTGGATGCATCGTACAAAGATACAGTCTATGCATTGCACTTTTACTCTCCTCCTGACGCTGAAGCAACATCACGTATTTATCCAACTGAACGACAAGGAGACTCAACGTCAAGTTTACACGTAATAGCAAATAAATTGAATAATTAACTTATGTACATAAGGAATATTTATATCTAAAGGAACACTGAGACAACGATTGATAAAATCACCTCAAATATGTAGATGACAGATGTCTAACCGAAGTCGTCAGAATTGATTATGATGTTTCACAAGTTCGAATGTTACTAATGCAAACAGCTGTTACAAATCCAATCTTTGTGACAGGACTAAAATTGTTCAAGGATGTTGAGAGGATAATGCAATTATTGTTTTTAGTTTTAATTATGAAAAAGATTGAAATGTGATCAACACCATTAAAACACTTACTGAAATTACAAATCTAAAATATATGGTAATACGACCATGTACATGATGTGTGAAAGGCAACGCAGCAGAACATTAAAACATAGTCTTTACGAGATCATCCTTTTATAGGAATACAAAAGGTTTTCCTTTAGTATAAAGTGACCAACTAGAGGTAATCTTTTTATATTCGCGACTGCTTGACTCTTTCTTCCTCCGCATGTTGTTAGGTGTCTGAAAAAGCAGCTTGATGAGTTTGGCTTTCAGATGAGAAATACAAAAAGCGAAATATTGAGAAGAAAAGAGCATCTAACACATCATAACCGCACAAACATACGTCTGATAGAGTACAGCATTAGAGAATAGTTGTAACAAATTAGCCTCAAATTAGGAAATAAAGCAAAACCCACAGTAAAACAAAAACAAAGAAACAAACATAAACACAAAATTACAATGATAATAGTATTATCAGTGTTAAATATGATGTTTACAACAATAATATCATAATATAAGTTAAGACAGAAAATTTTAAAGACCTATTGATGTTACAAAAATGTAGTAGTTTAATGTATAATGTTTAATTTAAATGTCAAGTATAAAATTTCAATCATAAATAAGGTCGGAGTATCTCATTCTGAATTAATTTTGGAGCAAAGGAGCAAAGGTCCCATTACACAATAAATTGAGAAACATATCCATAGAGGCAACCAGCAGTACCATAATTACCAAGAAGGCTCCTTTCATCATTAACATTCACAGCAATCTTCTAGACTATAGAGGAACGAATTATAACGCTGCACTATAGAGCTCAAATATTTATGGAACCGATACTGAAAATTTTATCAGTTGAGCTCACGCGTCTGCTTGTCCAGATGTTGAAAGGTACGATTGTTAATATTGTCACGCTTTCCTCCACCCAACAACACGACACATTTTCATAGACTGTGCAGTACAAGCACTTTTGTTATAACATAGATTAACTCTATGTAAATTACATAGTGCACGTTAGTCAGTGTCGATTAAAGAGCTTTACATGGTTTCAGATTAGATAGGAAAAGTTTTACATTTCATTATAAAATATGAATTATATGTAATATCTGCGAGACAGGCACTATTTGGAATGACCATCTGAAGCTGAAAAGTTTAAATTTAATAGAATTGTATGTAAGTCCTATAAGTCCGAGTTGGTAGACAATACGAATATTTCCAAATCTACGTGGACTTGCTAAATCTCGAACATACGTATTTCTATTTCACTCAAATCAGCCAAGGGCACTTTCATCTGCATATCGCACATACGTGCTGGACATGACAACCTTACAGTCTTATCTAACAGAACAAGCTTACTTCCTGATTGTACTTGCACTTAATAATGCGCATTATCACATATTCCGTGACATACGTGCAAGATTAGTCTGATATAAACTGATAAATGATTGTTTTAAATGTTGTGGTCACGTAGGCCCTCGTGTCACACCGTACACTTGTGAAGTCTCTCCACAGCATGTGGACAGAACACTATTTTTACATTTTCCAGCTAAATCAGTGTCAAGCCAACAATCGTAGACACATAAATAATGAATGTTATAACAGCCACAAAACGGCATTAAAATAAAGCAAATATAGAGTTCAGTACTGTAAGAATACATACTCATATGCAAAACATTTGCTGAAATGATAAAGTAAAGCTTTTATGAGGTTACTGCCTTCATGTTAACACTTTTGGTTTAGAAATGCAGAGTTTTGGATGACAGCTGGTTGGGAGGAGATACTGCTGAGCCTGATTAGACTTAAAGAGGTCGATGTGGTAACTGCTATCAATTATATCGCATATTAAATTCAGTGCGATGGTGGATATTATATTAACAATATTAGGCGAGATGTGACGACCTGTTCCATATGGGTCATTATTATATTTGAGAATAGTTGGAAGCGGGATTAATTTTTTTCCACGATTCAATTACTCCCGGATAATATTCTTCAATAAGATCATTTAATAATTTCTTCATTTAGCATTATTTAGAATTGGTATAATAAATGTTTGTAATTGTTCTTCTGCTATTTTACAATGATTAAGAAATAACTGTTTACGCTCTTGATTACCGAAAAACTAATGTCTATCAAGAATAGTTGGAACGTTTATGAGACTTCGATTGGCGATGTACAAATCGAATAGAATCCCATTTAAGTGTTTTATTAACTCGATTATTTACTGCTTTACATTATGATCATAATGCTGTGATAATGAAGTAAGTAAATTTTTTTTAATCATTAAATGATTTATCGTATTCAGGTTTAAGAGTATCTAAAAATTCTTTAAAAAATGTTTCATCAACAATCTCGATTTTTCGTCCTGAGTTCTATGACAAAATCAAATGCTGATCTACCCACTTTGGGGATACTTTTACCGTCAAAATCGGTAAAGAAAAAATTATTGTCGTTTGGATCAGATTTAAAAAATATATAACTTTATGGTTGTTTTTCTCGATAATATGGATTTTTAATGATTTTTTTTAAAAACTCGTTTTAACTCATTTTAGTTGGCTCTTGGACCATGATAAACCGGTGCCACTTCAGGCCATCCTAATACTGATCTAATCGAACTTTGATAAATATCCACAGCATAGTCAGGAGAATCTATTTCAGTCACCGACGAAAATGTTGGTTCATAAACAGTAATTGCTATTTTCGACTCTTTTCCGGTTAAAGACTTAATTCTGCGCTGAAATTCCTCATTAATTTGCTCTGTCTGATAACTGCCAATTGGAATACCAACTACTTGCCAATCGGAAGTTCCATCAGACTTATTTTTATTTGCGAATACTAGTGAATTATTTGGTTGTTGTCCACCAAATGGTTTTGATCTAATATTAGGCCAGCTATAATAAACACGTAACTGAGCTAATGCTATCTCTTTTACTGGAATTGCAGTTGGAAAGTTAACGCTAAATTCAGGATTGGTTGAACTTATCGATATCATAGTAGTTTTTGAAGGAGTTGTGTTAGTGACGATTTGCTGTAACAAGTCTCTCGACTCAATATCCAAACGATGTTCAGGCGTTAACATTATTGTTATTATTATTGTTTAATTCTCCATTTACTTTATTCTGGTTATTGTCACAAGAATCGTTAGTGATTATGAATGCTTCGTCGTAGATTTTAATTATCATTGCAAACTCCTCATCAGATATTTTACCATCGCTGAGATACGTGGAAATATATTCAGATAGTTTAGAGTAGGTTGTTGTTGCTCTATGCAATTTTATTATATTCTCACGCAATTTATCATTCGCGCATGTAGTTATTTATTTAGCAATAATACTAAGAATACCTGCTATAGTCGTTGAAGTTGAAACAATAATTGTTATAATTACTAGAGCTGTCATTGTTAATGTCTATAATATTAATCCGGATCTAGCAAAAATAGCAGAAACTGAGTACACAACTATGCCAATGACAACCATACGTCTACGATATTTTTTTACTTTTACTGCATAATGGTCGATGGTATTTTTTAGTTTGGTCAGACATTCACATGCTTGATTATATCTGTAACGTTGAACGTCGATAGATGACGTAGTCATTTGGTCCATTATACTATGACGTTAAGTAATTAATTGAGCTTCTATTTCCAAACACCACCAGTAAGCTTGAGGTAAATTTTTACTCGATGATTCCAGCGAAAACGTTCCTTCAGAATCTTTATCTAACAACACAGATATAGTTTTAAACAAATCACCAGTTGATGGAGATGTAGTGGATATTTTAAAATCTGCAACGCTAAGTATGGACATCCTATATATATATATATATATATATATATATATATATATATATATATATATATATATATATATATATATATATATATATATATATATATATATATATATATATATATATATATATATATATATATACCAGTGATCTCCGCGGTGTGTTCAATGGTTTTATGTTCTGGTGTCCACGATCCAAACCCAGATGCAACTGTATACACAATATTTCTTATCTGATTATGAGGAATTTTAATCGGGTGTATTCCAGCGTAAACGTTCCTTCAGAATCTTTATCTAACAACACAGATATAGTTTTATAAAAATCACCAGTTGATGGAGATGTAGTATATATTCTAAAATCTGCAACGCAAAGTACGGACATCATATATATATATATATATATATATATATATATATATATATATATATATATATATACATATATATATATATATATATATATATATATATATATATACATATAAATATATATATATATATATATATATATATATATATATATATATATATATATATATATATATATATATATATATATATATATATATATATATATACCAGTGATCTCAGCGGTGTGTTCGATGGTTTTATTTTCTGGTGTCCACGATCCAAACCCAGATGCAATTGTATACACAATATGTCTATCTGATTGTAAGGAATTTTAATCAGGTTTATTTTATGAATAATATCCGGAATTTTACTGATAAAATCATTGAGTTTTGTGCTGATATCATTAAGTTTTATATCAACATTTGATGGATTTCAAAAAAATTCGTTATTAATTCTCTTTATCTTTCTGCGAAAACTCAAAAACGTATTCACTTGACCGGTAAATTCAGTTTCGAATTTGGCTATTCCATTAATGATTGGAATCTGTTTATCTATCATCCATGTATTTTTTTGTAGCAGCATCAAAATCGGATATTAGTGCTCTTAAATTACTTATACCATCATGGTTCATATTGAGAAATGCACGCATTATACCACCGTTGGCTAATACGTACTTAGATTCTTGATCGTCAACATACTTTTTGTTGTAGCATCACTATCTGTATTTGGATATCCAAGATCTGTAATTTTATTTTTGTTCATAACAACGTCTCCATTAAATACACCGCCAGTCGTCCTGACATAATCGTTAACTGACTTACCGGAATCTTGTATTTTACCCTGATCAGTAAAAGTAACGATAATATCAGCAACTGCAGTTGGAATTCGTATAAGTACGTCTGGTAGTCGTATATTACTCGTTTTTAGTCGTCCTTGCTTATCCTGAAAAATAACCACTTTATTTTGATCCACACTTGCAATATTAAATAAACCATCAATCTCATTTCTAAGTTTAACGTGGGTTACATATTTAGATAAGTCACCTTGCTGCTGAGCTTTACCACGAGCAGATCATCCGTAAATATCTACAATTATATTTTACTGATGTCTGTTTAAATGTGACAGCATGGTATATTCATGCACGACTTTATAAGTTGGCTTGGGATATAGCATCAAGTACATTAAATACTTTACGACCACATATTGGTGGATCAGTTAATGTCTATGTTGGTAATGTAGAATACCAGATTGGAGGAGCATTATTACTGACATAATGAAGACATTCTTTTGGTGGCGCTAATCCACACGAATCAAAATAAATAATTCCACTTGGATCAATTGATTACGCTACCCAGTGTGTACCTGGTCCAGAGTTTTTATCGAGATTAATAATACCTGTTTCAGTACTGTTTGGTTGTTTTGGTAACTGATCGCGCATAAAAACACCTCTATTTTTTATTTTTAGTTTTTTAGCAGCATCGAGAAAATCAAAATTAAACATATGCGAGATCAGTAAACTATCCCTTTTCCGTGCCACGAGGGCGGGGTCCCTGGCAATCTGAGACCTTTTCCCTTTTTTTCGATGTTCGTTTGATTTTCTGTCCAGTTGCTTTATTTAATGCCATTCCAGCAGCAATTCCAACAGCACCTAACGCAGCTGCTTTCGCAACCGCTGGGGCTGATGCGGCTATTAATGCTGGTATTGTTGCGAGAAAGGGAAATATACCACCCGTTTTAAAAGCCTATTTGATATAGCCTTCAGAAAGACTAAGTTTAACACCTTTATTTGATTTCTGTTTGCTTCATTAAAGTTTTTGAATTGACGATCGGTCAACGATAATTTATTTGAACCGCTCATCTGTTTTTTTTCAACGATATTTTTATTCCACAGTTATTGTTTGACCTTACCATGAGTCAGGGTAACAATAGCATGATTATATGACATTTATATTACTCATGAATGATCTAATTACGTGTTACATATTTCCTACTGGAGCATCAATGACTCTCATTCGTCCACCAGCACCTTTAAGGAGCATTGATCTATGGCTAAGTATAAAAGCAATTGCTCTATAATTATAAATAGCTCCTCTTGTTACACTAGCTCGAAAATGTATATCGACTACCGATTGTCTGGTCAAATTTAAGTGTTCGAGCGAAAAGTAATAAATCGGATACAGGGTTGTAAAATCTAAATGAGATATTTGTAATCCAGTATCAACATTTTGATCAAGGCCCATAAACGTCATAAGACGATGATATGCACGTGCTACATGGTTTTGATCGAAATTCAGTAATATATCCTCGGATGGTTCTTGATGACCATTTATCCTTAATGAAACCACAGAAACACCAAGACTGTCAAATATCATAATACTACGCGTTTGGTCATTTATTCGTGCAGCATTTTGTAATGCAATAAATATATGTCTGGGCACAGAAACCCTCTGCTGAGAGGCTATTTCCCATGTAAATAAACCGTTAATATTACTCTGGATAGCATCTGTGGTCATTGTCAGCCATGATAGTATTAATTTACCCCCTTGACCCATGAAAGATAGTAATCGTTGCTCTTCAGATATTGAGGGAGCTAAAACTGACATCCACAGTGAAAGTTTTGTAAGACTTACAATACCAACATCACCGGCGGGTCACTATATTGCATCATTGTCTGTAGCCTTTTATACTAGTATAACTTTATGTCTGGCTCTGAAAATGACTTTTCTGACATTTCTACAGAATCCATAGATATGTGATAGTGGAATTGCACATGAAAATATTCTTCTATTTCCTTTTAACATCGCTCGACGTAATGTGAATCCCAAGTTGAAATTTGGATTAACACTTTGCAATAACGAAAATGCGGTAACAGGCCGGGTTATATATCCAGCTAGTTGTGGATCGGGTGCAGTATTCTATGGTGTTTTATTAAATTATGTTGTCTACTTTCTGGAAAATCAGTTGTATCCTTTGCAAACATCATTGATGGACCAGCTGATGTTGAATAATCGTCACTTTATCTTGCAAGACAAAGTATTGTTATAGCAACGTCAACATCTTTCTTAATTGATTCAATATTTTTTTCCGTCATTCATGTAGGTAGCGCTATCAAACAACGCCATTTTACCATTATTAACAAAACCAACACTCACATTAGCGTCGTATTCAGTATTATCGGCTTTTAATATCTCACCCTCGACTTCAATAAATGCTTCTAAGGGTAAGAAATATCTACTTGTATCATGAACCTGAAGTTCAATCCTTCCACGCTGATTTGGAATTCGTGTGTCGTAAGAATAATACTGATAATCACGTATAGACTCATCTTTGAGGACTGGTGCGTCCATGTCAAATGCATGATCACTTATAGATTTGAACATATTTATTATAACTATTATCGTCTAAAACGACGACCGCTTCCTGCTATGAGACTGGCGGTTATATTTTTCTCTTTTTCTGATAGAGGCATATCATCCAACTCTGATAATTTTTTATTAGCGACTTGATTTATTTTTGTACTAATATTTGCAGGCAATAATTCAGTGCTAGGTAAATTTACCGGCTGAGGTCGGACCGCTTGAATTATACGTATTAATTGTGCTAGTCTATCTTTAATCGCCGATAATGCTTTACTAGCAACATTACCAACAGCACCTATACTTTTCACAAACAACATCAATAGCTTTTATTCCTAGCTGCTTTGCACATGTTATTGCTTTTGGGATTATTCTTATAAATAGACCCTGTACAATGTCACCTAACCCATCTTAGTAGGTTGTCCTGTAAATCGGCATTCGAGACTTAATTGCCCTGATCATTATATATATATATATATATATATATATATATATATATATATATATATATATATATATATATATATATATATATATATATATATATATATAATATATATATATATATATATATATATATATATATATATATATATATATATATATATATATATATATATATATATATATATAAATAAAATGAACAGCTAAAATATTAATGATATTATTTCTGCTATTAAAAAAATTAAAGCATGAAGGAGTAAATTTATCCGATAACCTTGACCCTGGAAAAATTATGTATGACTTTGAATTATTACAGGAGAGAAAATTTCAAAATAAGTTCACGTTAAATTCCAAATATAGATTTATAAAGTCGATATATACTTCTATGTTAGAATCCTTAGCTGTCGTAAATGACAAACAGGAAACGTTATTCTCGCCTCGTATGCGTTCAATCGAAAAAATAAAAAGTGCATTATCTCACGAGTACGAAAGAAAGGAAATAGATAATCGTGTGACACAACTAAAAAGGGTTATGTTAATTGATTCTGTAATAAATGACAGCGAAACTGAGGACAGTGATAGTGAAAGCGGACCCCTGACACAGTCAGGAAATATGATTGTTGCTAAACAGGATCCTTGGTAAGATTGATAAAGTCGAATTATATATAAAGTAAAATAATATTATTCTGAGTTAAGAGTACACAGTTATACGTATTCAAATATAATCTTTTGGTAATACTTTATTGAATATGCATATTTTCGTTTATGATCAGCTACATATTTAATTGAAGGCGTACAAATACCAAAATATCTGGCAGCCGCATACATAGAATTAAAAAATATTTTTTCACCAGTAACTGTGTTAGTAGATATGTCTGACTTAGGAATCTTAGGATGAATACCAGTATTTCCACGTCTGAAATTCTGACTATGTATAATAGCTTGCAAATTCGATAATTCGTTATGCTGCGGAGATCCATCTAAGTGGTCAATCACAAGTTAATCTTTAACGACCCAAAATAACATTCGAATATGAACTTGTGTGATAGATATCTTTTATTTCCACTAATGCTAAATCTAAAATAACCAGCATTATCAATACTACTGACTGGTTTCTTTAGTCTACAGTTTCTAACAACACCATCTCTGGACGCTTCGTAATTCGTATATACTGGATGTCTAACAAACTATTTTTGCTCCATTTATATAATATTTATTTGTCTAAATCATTGTTTTGAAATCTGATTAGATATTTCTTTTCTGATTTTATAGGGGATTTACCTGTCGATGTATCTTTTATTGTCATAATAGCGTTTGAGTTCCCTATATTTTTTACCACTGAAATCTGCACATAGTTTTGTTTTCTCCCTAGCTCCAATATCACATTGAATGCAGGGCTTTGGTACAGTACTTCCATGTCTAATACTTTGCATATGGTAACTACAGTATTTGTTTCTGTTTACGCATTATTTATCACAATGAGAAATATGTCCAATTTTCAACCAAATACACTTAATTTCTGTTAGTGTCATTATATATATATATATATATATATATATATATATATATATATATATATATATATATATATATATATATATATATACTAAATTTCAATTTTAATATTTGTCTTAATTATAATGATGGAGGAATTATCAGCAATTGAACCATCTGCTACTAGATTTGATCTCGACAGACTACCAGAATATAAATTTATTGTTTCGATGAAAGATCTAGCTTTAACAAATGCAGATATAACCAAACGTATCCGTGAGGCTAAGAAGGAATTTCGTGAAGATGGTGCTATATATGTGTGGTCAAATTTTAGAGTTGAAAATATCATTAATATGATGAACGGCAAACCAGGAGAAGTAATTGTTAGCCACTTTGGTAATCGAAAATATCTTATTTTAATAAAATTTATTGTGAAGACAGTCGATAATATTTGGATATTCGTGATAAAAGAGACCACTTTCATATAGAGTCTGAATATAATAAAACGATATTATTAAGTAAGAAATCCAAACCTGACTGGTATTGATAAACCGTATTTTGAGCGAGGATATCCAGTTACTGCTGTGGTATATGGATTGTTTTTACTAAATCATAAACCTAATATTGCGGATCTCAAACATATGAGACTGTCTGAGTCAAGAATAAACTGTGTTGCGGAGCGCATTACTGAACATTTTACAAATGCGATGCGTGGCAATGGCTTAGCAGACTTAAGACGTAAAAAATATGTGAATGGACAGAGACTGTTAAAGATTATGGTGCATCTATTAAGGATATTGCTAAGCTAGAAAAGTCATTAAGATTTACAATAACAGTAAAAACGATAACAGGAGAGATATTGTACAAACCAAAATATATAAAAAATGGAAGCCCTATAACAAATATTAATCTAATGCACATGCATGGACTGATTCTGTAACAATATTCCTACGAAACAGAATGATTAAATTTTATAATGGTCATGTATTTGATTTTATTAAAAATAGTAGTAAAAGTGACCCTGTATCTGCTTGATTATTTCAGAGTTCGGAACACGAATACGGTCAGTTTGTACGGCCTAACGGTAATATTTATCGTACAGAATCTCTTTATGAAGAAATGAGAAATCTCGCACTAAAATATACTTCTGACGATGACAAAATCAAACATCTACTGAATAATTGTTTTACTGTACCATCAGTCGCGGCCCATTTCGCTCAGGAAAAAAATTCATGGAAACATACAAGATCATAATTTATTGAGGATATACAAAAAAGTTGCAAAGAATATGGGCACGGTGGATTATGGAATACTAAATACGATTGTAATGATGTTATATCAGTCGATAGGGCTGCATGTTATCCTAGAAGTTTTCTTGGATATGGTGAGTATTCTAAATACTTTAACAGATTCGGACACCCTAAACATTACATGGCCAGAGTATCAATAAATGGACCCTTACCAGATTTTGACTTAACCGGATTGGATATATAGAATCATTTGAGTTCGCAAAAGATCTCCATCTGATTACTTATGTTTGGTTTGGTAAACACTTTTCAGAAACATGTTGGGCACCAATAGTGTTATTAAGATATATTCTTGATGCTGAAGTATTAGTATCGTTAAAAGTAAATAAATCGATTATATCCTCTAGTCCACAAAAGGTAGTTTGGTTACCGGAACCGGACAGATTTAATATAGAAGATGCCAGGAAAGAATTTCCTGATCTTGCCGAAAATGACATTATTAAGATTAATAATAATATACGTAAATACAGAAACTAGCACGATGAAAAACGTGCAAAAAGATCTCGGTAGAAAGATAATCGGTAAGTTTACTTAGGGTAGTTCATACGGTTATAAACGACACAGTGCAAGATTGATTATGGACGATACTGAGTTAGATTTTATAATCGCTGATACAACCGAGAAAAACATATTTATAAGCCGAAATAATGCTTATTTATCGGATGGGACCAAACTAGGTACTATTGTGAGCTATCTTGATGGCGACTCACCGCAGTTTACTCATTTAAGATCTTCAATGCTAGCCTATGTTTCTATAAATCTACTGTCGATGATAAATGGATTTCCTCGTCAAGCTGTTAGAGTCACTACGGATTCATTTTATATAAACAAACAATATAAGAATTTATTAAATCCGCTACTCGAGAATGGTGAGTGGGGAACATGGAGGATAAAGCAAGAAAATATACTCAGTTATTCTGAATTTGCTGATGTTGAAATTAAGGAAATATATTACAAAAATAATAATCAAATATCAGAATCATTTGCACCATCTGTGTACGATCCAGTGGCTAGACATAAGAATGTTTATTTTAATGGGTGTAGAGGGTCAGGTAAAACAACTCGTGTGATTAAATTATTTATGAACAACAATTCAGATATGATCGTTTTGACACCTACACATAAACTCGCCAGAGAGATGAAAGAACGAGGAGTTAAAACTTGAACATATCATAGTTTCTTAAGATGGTGTGGAGATACATGGTCTCCTGAGCGAATGGGTGAAAAATGTATACCTAAGTATATTACATGGGACGAAATAGACATGGTGTCATTAGAAACACTAAAATATTCCTTGAATGGTTATTAACAACAAACACTGCTGTGATTATGTGTGGTGATCATGTTCAACCACCGCATTTCGTTGGACAGTCTCCGCATGAATGGCTAAAGAAAAATGTAGATTATTATGAAGAAATACATGATGATCATAGAGCTATTGATGAACCGCTGAAAGATCTTTAAAGATTAATCCGACTACAACCAGATAAAATACAATGTGAGATAGTGCGTGAGATAATTCCAGAAACTACCATGAATGATTTTTTAATTTATGGAGACCTACTGATTTGATAATCGCAAGTAGAAAGATAGTTCGTGATGAATTGCAGAAGAAATTATTTACGTTACATAAAGAAAAATTTTCACATCTACCTGTACCATTATGTTATCGCCCAGCAGGTACACGACGACAGAATATTGAAGTTAAAATTCCTGGTGGCAGATTATAAAATCTGGTATTGAATGACATTATTTTGGTAACTATTAATACAGTTGAAGTGGCATTGAATATTGATAAATCACCGTGGAAGTTAGGATACGCTATAACGATTCATTCGTCGCAGGGATTAACTACCGCTGATACAAATATCTGGATTGTAGATGACCGGATCGAGTGGTCAAACTTAGTCTATCTTGCAGTATCTCGAGTCAGACGAATAACTCAACTACATAGGTTTATTATAGATTATGTGATAACTGAAGAAATTACTAATGACGATGTTCTAATAAAGAAAAAGTTAGCGTCTTATAAACAAAGAGACAAAAAAATAAACGTGACTTTGATATTGATACTGAATTTATTATAAAACTAAAACAACTACAGAATAATCACTGTGCAATAATTTTATGGCAATATTCGAATAATAATCCAAGATAATTTACCGTAGACAGAATAAATAGTGATCTTGGTCACACACGTAAAAATGTGATGCTGGCCTGTCTTGAATGTAATTGACGCAGATGTGCTACTTTACATAAGTGAAGGTGGTGGTAGTTGTGTATCTGTAGGAATTACTTACAATTGTTCACGCACAAATCCACGTTGAGGGGCAGTATAATCTAGTCCGTATATAGCAGGTCTTCCAGTGGATCTAACCAACTAGAAATTGTATGTGTAGTCACACTCCAAATAGTATCAGTGGCTCGTCTTTTGCTACCATCCAACTTCCCTGGTTCGTATAAATATCTCACAATCACATTATTAGGGTGTTGACCTAGTTGTCCGTATTCATCGCTACGTGATATATATTTTTTGTTATTGCATTAGAAGGTGTCATGGAAGTTGCACGAGTAATTTCATTATTTAATGCAGATATCACACTTGGTAACCTTGCAACCTATTCACGAGATCGCTCACCGGACTTAAAGTCAGCAGATATTTCCTTCGCATATTAATATCCAAATAACCGCTCAGCAAGTCTTCGATTAAATCGTTCAATGATTGCTTGATCAAGATGAATTTTAGCATGACCTCTTCTGATTGTAACGTTATGTATTTTTCATCAAAGTTAATACTGCACCAAAAATATTATGTACCAGGATCTACTTCTAATAGCTGTGGCCATCGTAGACCACCACGTTGATAAATTCGCTCAAACGCAGATGCTGTCTTTGTTGATAATGGTGCAACTTCTTGATATCTACTTGCAATATCAATAACAGTCAATGCGTATTTGTACGTGCGTGACTTTCGTCCACGTGTTTTAATAGTATAGTGTGGTAAAAAACAAAATATCTGCTTGATGAACATCGTTAAGAACACTGACATCAAAATGTGCATATTGAATTTTTTTATGGTGGTGGTAGATAAATTTGCCATATTGCCTGTCGTGCTAACCAATTTGCAGCAACAGAACGTGAAACGTTTGCTTCCTCAGCAAGTTTAGTGATCGCTGCTTTACCTCTGCAATACCTCTTGGACTATAACAAATAGATTCCATTATAATAATTATACAATCAATTACCAGCCCCTAACATTATTTTACTTTTCATAGCGGATTTTATTAGAAAACTGGCGAGTTTCTCTTTAACAGATTTATTAAGTATAGAATTTAATGCATGAATCAATTTCATATCTGCAAGATGCTGTTGTTGCAAATCTTTACTTTTATAAGCAACGTCATGAACATGACATGCTTGATCAATTTTATTTACTGGATACTCTCCTGGTCTTGGTTGAATTTGATCATCAAGTCGGATATCAAGTCTAGTTACAGGACCACAGTAATTATATCCAGGAAGGTGTTTCTCACCAACATAACTAGCCCATGGTAATTCAAGTAATTATCCTAAATAAGCAGCAATATCTCAAAGATAACTGTAATAGTTTGGTTGTGTTTAATGAAGTAGATAATTATACTCTACAGAATATTTATTATACTTGGTGTTCGGGGGACATGGATATGAATAAATTTAAAACTTTCTTTTCTAAAGCACAATCTGTTCCGTTTGGATTAATAACGATAAATCTACATGATCCTATATCAAGATATCCTGTAGGTCTAGATAAAATATTTGGTTAGCTCCCCTTGACTGTAAGGAGCAGCAGGACGGGTGAAGGACAACAATTGGGTCGCTTTACAGGTAAACAAAATCGCCTTACAAAGTCAGGACAAAATAACTTCAATAATAGTATAAGAAAAATGAGCTAACCTCCTGACAAAATCAGGCGTATGGAAATATAATTAGAGACTTTGGTTTAGTGTTATTGACCATTTTTCTGCCTCTTTAGGAACCTTTATTTTTCGTTAATGACTCGAGCAAACATTTGTAGGGTTCACACTGCCTGATGCTCAAACATTTACCCTGCCTTTCCTGACTGTTTGCTTGCAACGACAAAACCTTCATGCGAAAATCGTGTTTACACGAGTCACATTTACGTTTTAAGTAAACACGATGTTCCTAAGAAACTATCAAACCCCCTGCAAACATGATCATCATCATAACAATAATTATGTTTAATGGTATAAAATGAAATAAAATTAAAATAGAAATACAATAGAAAAATTCAAATTTTAACACACATGTAATTTAACTACAGGGTCGTAACAAGTTTGTTAAGCGTCTGATAAGTATGCTTGATTCTTAGGACATTCACTGTATAATAGTGGCCGCCGAAATATGAGATGATTAATTGATAGGCATAATGTGCAAAAGTTTATCTTTTCCTTCTCTATTTAGATTAAGTCAAATAGAACAATAAAGCACTAACTTGACATAGGTGAGAACAAAGTAGTGGCCACTAAGATTTATTCGTTCTCAACAAACTGTAGGATAAAATCTGCACCAGATGCAAAAGTGCATCTTGCATTAGCACATCTCATACTGCACCACTTACAAAAGATTCTACACAACGAATAGTAAAATCTGGAAGCAGGGTGCCTCATATGTTAGATAATGCAGTTGATAACATTACTGGCAAGCTAATCCTGGGGAATTTGAGATGATGCAAGCTTGAAGTGTGATACTTATACGCTGTTGTTGAAACGATATAAAAGGCAACAGCATATTAGCTAACCTTTACACACTCTATAGTAATGAACACACCAATATTAAGGATATGTAAAATTGTTTCCTTTATTAATTTTATGAATCTGTCCTCTGTGGGAATCGACTAGTTTCCGAATATCAAAAATATATCCGTCACCAGCATATATATTTATTTTCAAAGGTGTTTATGGGATCCTACTTCAGTCCAAATGCGTTCATCGACCTATGTGATTCTGTAGTAATATAAGAAGTAGTTTGCTGTTCAGTTGCTAATTACATACGTCCACTAAAAGTATTCCCTAAAGCTAGAAAGTGACCTCCTTCTGCTGTCGCGAACAAATATTCACGACGACAATGCACCACCGTCTGAACTGACAATCCGCTACGAATGCTAATACTGACGCTTTGTCCGAGGAGTCCATAGCACAGTAAAATCTTTTCCGATTGATGCATCTCAGCAAGGCTATGCAAACTGCCTGCATTTCCTTGGGTTAATGCTCGATTCTTACCAGGATCATCATCCACAAAAGAGCCATATATTTTGCCTGTAATAAATCACTCTATACTGAGAATGATGAGTTTGTCTACAGAAAAGTGTCTGTTTCCTGACGTAAATTATAACTCGAGCCATAGACTTGTTCCTAATTAGCCAATATCTCATTAATAACGGCTGTTAGATCGCCATGCTCATTTATTCTGAACAAGATATTGTATGTTCCTGATGCATCGATGATAAAGATGGGATTAGTCTTTATTAAGAACAAATTATATAAGATATTTAATGAGCGATATGTTACCTTTATCCATAATCAGATAATGGTAACAATTGTCATAATGATTTCAGCATATCTTTAATAATTTCTTTGAACCTTTCGTATAAGGACTTATGAATGGAATATCATCGGCAAGTTTCTAAACTGTTAAGAAATAATGAATGCGTTGGTCTAAATTGCCCATGTATATATTAGATGACAACGATAAAATAACACCTTCCTGACTCACCCAATAATAGGTTAGCCTTTTGGATGTTGTATCTGTATTTTATTTAACCTTCGTCCATACTTCACGTTAGTCTACTCTTCAAATTTATTAGTGCGAGTGTCCGATCTGTTTTAATTATTGTGTCTTCCATAGTCTATGCGTACACTTAGATTGCGTTCTAGTTTGGAGCATTTTGTTACATAGCAACCTATGACAAGGTGTAGTTCTTCACACTGTAATTTCAGCCAGGAAAAATCGGTTGATCAAGTTTGGAATTTCTTGCTAAGTATTTGCCAGAGCGGCACACTGTTTTGTCTATATCTGTGTCACATCCTTTAATATACTGAGCATTAGTACAGCTCTGATGATTACAGAACACTACACATTATTGGATCTATATCTTGCTTAATAGGAAAGTAGATGATTGAGTATACTTCAGCGTTTTGTCGGCAGTGAGATATCCCCAGATCTTATCGTATTTCAAAAATACGAGTTTATGATGGATTCTAAAATTATGACAGCATTGATAGATGTTGACAAAGGAGGATGGTTGGACTCTATTACTCTATGAATTATTCCTATACCACTTACAGCGGAGTGAGAAGATTGTTTAGAAACGATTCAACTAAGAGAAAATATTATGCAAGTCACTGAGGATATCAAACATTGTGTTGTGTCGTTTTTTTATAAGTTTTAAGTCGTACATGATAGAGCCATATCCATCACAAATTTGGTGATATCGATCTTCAAAGCAAGCGGATTTGAGTTTATCAGCGTTCCACTCTGCTTATGTATACATGTTTGATGCGTTTGCATATTTTACAATATAATGGATTAATGCTAAATAATTGACACATTTGGCAACATTTTCAACACAATCACAAGGTAAATAAACTTTTACAAAACGCACTGTTGAATCACAAGCTTTCCTGGTGATTCTTATTAATCTCGGATCATTGTACTATTGTACTTCTATAATACATGCAAGAGATTAATGATTTAATACACAAATACTTCCCAGTAAGTTACCGTTGTGAATGTCTTGAGAAGATTGAATTGGTGATACCCTCTTCCATATAAACATCATGTACTGATGTTAGACAGTCTAACCACAATGTAAAATGAGCAAATCTATTTTAAAAAGCATATGTCAGATTCATCGCACAGACCTGTTACACTTACAACATTTATATCAATACAACGACCATTATAGAAGTTCTGAACATTGGAGTTTAATTTCTACTCAGATGGCAGCCTCTAACCAACGTATTCCTTGGTCAAGCGCTCACTTTCATTACAAAATTGTGAATGATGTAATTATCTTTGATTTTGAAGCTGGTATAAATATCATATTTAGTACTTAAAATTTCTACCTTGGTTTTGTTAAAACCAGAGAAATCTTTGCATATGAGAGGAACAGTCTGATTCTCGATATTTCGGGGCAAGTCTTGTGACAAATATGCATTGATATCGCATTAGTTGTATGTTGTGAAAGTGAAGGGATGCTGCAAATACATCTACGTGGAAATTGTGTGTGAATAGGACTAATTAGTCAGTCACTAATATATATATATATATATATTTGTATACAATGGTTTCAATGTAAATCGAGGTCAACTAATTTCCTTATCCCACAGAGCAATTACCACCTTAACATGGGATTTAACATTTTCCACATACGCGGTTATTTTTAATATATGTAGTGTTGCTGACGTATTGCTGATGTTTGCAATACGAGCCATACTTTAGAATGTAGTATACATTGCTGTTGGGACGCACACATCGATTGTGATATTTTGTATTGCGTTTATGCTTTTTACAATTGCATTGTATTGTTAAAATTTGTGCTTTATGTTTTGTATACAAGATATTTTATTTATTAGTTACTGTAATGTCTCCAATTCTAACGTAGGATTAATTGTGCCTCCCATCCGCCATTATATGCAAGAAATATACCCCTTTTCTAAATGAGGATATATCATTAATTAGTGATTTAAAAAATTATCTCGAAGTACTGAGTACGACTTAAAATAACTGTCAATAACTGGTAATGCAAGATGGTAATTTTTAAAACAAATTCTGATACTCTTATGTAACAGGAGAGCGAATAAACGTCAGAAATGTGAATTATATAATCTCTCAGAGTGTTATCATTACACTTGATGCGAAATTGCACAACGTTCATGGTCGACTATTCAGTTGCACACGAGATGGCGTGGTTTACTGTCATTGTTTCAAAATATAACTTTGCTTCATCTTGATTGATTAGATTTTATGCGGAATTTAACCATAGTCTGAAGTTTGAGAGAAATGGTACTTGACTATTACAAGCCATGGAAGAATACGTATCCTCTGAAATATGGAGCCACTTCATAGATGGGGTACCAGGATGCCTTTGAACCAAAACAACGAGACCAGACCACAGAAGATAATGACAAAGAGATCGTCATGATGCCATGATGTCGAGATGGCCAAAACAAGAAGAACGTTTAGTTTCATGTTTCATTAAGCACCTAGCTAAAATAATTACAGCTCTGATCCATGATAAATGTAAGGTGTACCAAGACGAAAAATTGGAAATGTATCTAGATGACGCTTGGGGCCTCATACCCAGTGAAATGTGTTCTGTTAGTGGTATAAAGATTTTTGCATGACTTCTCCTCCCGTCTATTTACATCTCTGGAGATTGAACTCATCGGAGCTCTCTTTCCACATAGTAAGGTGACGCAGTGCAGAGCTATTTAATTGACAGACATTTTCAAGGAGAAAGTTATAATTGAATTGAATACTTAATGTTGTATGTGAGTAAAAATGGATACCTATTAACATCATTACCTTCTGACGTATAGTTGTTAAACAGCTTCTTGGAATGCTGTTTTAGGTACTAAAGACTAACTTCCTCGTCTAAAAGATATTCAAACCTATTCATTTTCTAGGAACACATTGGATGTCTGTCTACTTTCTAGACGATCACAGCGGTTAATATTTCGATTCTTTCTGATCGCCTCCTTTTGAAGACGATATAATTGATTTTATGACTCGATTCAATAATATGAGATTGCAAGAATAGATCCCATGGAGTCCGGACATTATTGTTTGTGTTTCCTTCATCAACGTAGTCTTGGACATCCTTAGTAAATATTTTAATAGTTTTGATAGAGAATATGCTTTAAGCGACTATACAGCAGAAAGATCGTTATGTGCACTATAGTTATATTTTGTCTTAGCTAGAAAATGTAGTTTGCATTGATGGCCAAATGACCTAAAAGAGTAGACGTAAAGTTTGACTCCACCACGTTGTTAAACTTGTAAAAAAATTCCGTTTTCAAAACTGGTTGAGTTGTTAATGTTCAGTTGACGAGTAACTTGTTGTAAATAGAAATGTTTAATTATTTAAAACTGGCGTATGTTGATTTTATTGACACTATGAATGTATGTACTTTCAGTTTTCTCTGTTTTTCTGGGTAATGTTATCAATAGCTGTCCCAAATCATACGAACATTTTCTATGGTATCAGGGCTTGAGGCATATCAAACGGGCCGCTTGCAAGTCTGGATTAACCATTGACGGCTCTTCAACCAGCAAGATGCCTTCCAAATTAACTTAGCTGAAAGAGAATCACATGCATTTGCAATGTGTCAGGCAGAGTATGATTCAGAAGCCAGAGGAAAGGGAGTATGATATGATGCTAAAAGTTAGAAGTGGTCTTTAGAAAAAAAAGTGAAGCAAGAAGAGGAAAGGTGGATTGAAATGTATAGGTGGCAAGAGTCTGAATCAGCGTCAGCATTAGCAGGAGCAAGAAGAGACACATAGTAGTCTTCATTCTCTTGCGAAGAAGCATGTGGTGATTTATATTTTATGTGAGGTAAATATTTTCCTTCAAGTCCGTGCGTTGTGCATATACATTTTTGCAGTCGCCCAACGCAGCTAGTCAAGTAGAAAGAAAAAGTCGTCTACATGAACTGTTCCAGCTTCCGATACACCTAGATTATGGTACCGCCTCCTGGTTGAACTGGCCATGGAACCATTAAAGGGAGCGTAGAAGATTGAGGAAGAACAAAGGAAAAGAATGAAGCGAAGAAGAACACAATTGTACTGCACCGTCTCGTGAAATGTTAGCCGTGCGAAGCAGAGCCTGCGGTGATGACACCACCATCACAGCTCCAACAACCACAAGAGAGGGATGCTGTCCTCCAAATTAAGAAGTAGACTCTGGATGTAGAGCGACATTGTCAAGAGTGGCAGCCTCATCTACAGCAATGTAATACGTAGGGTACCACGAAGAGGAGTATTGATAATCCTTCAAGCGTAATATTGTGATTATGATGACACTCAAACTCCGCATAGATGTGTTTATGGTCCAAGGTCTGGGAGGTGTTGATACTTACTGGGTGCACTGGAGAACATCATGGACTACATCTGTGCATTAAAACTTTCTATTATTAGTAGTAATGTGTGGAGTGTAACACAATCACTCGTGGCTTACTTTGAGTAGCATCGATACTGTTAACTACTAAGGAATGCAGTGACCTATTGATGTTTAGGAAATTTCTTAAAGCATGAGAAAGCTGAATCAAACACTTGAAATCCAGTTTAACGATCTAAACATTTTTTGTAATAAACCCATCCATTAGTTTGATGTATTTGTATCTGCCTTCCTGTCCATCAATCGATATAACCTTCCTGTCCATCAATCGATATAACGACGAAACTCCAATATCCGCCAGCATAGACTACGTATTGAGTATGCAAACGAGGGAGTACGTACCTTCTTTAAGAAAGTATAATGACTGTGTCTTTTGGAATGAGTTCGTCCCTTCTAATTTGAATGACGCTATTTAGCTGTTTCTAATTCGTTCTTTTTCAGATTAGCGTCTCTTTAATTTGTCTCTCTTACTTTAACAAATTATCGCCTTTCATGTATTTGGGCATATGTGTGTTGTATTGACATGATTAACATAGACCAATTTGCCGCAAGCGTTCACTTCTATACATATTATGACTATTCAAGTAAAAGTCAATGTTCTGACCTCAAGAGCGGTATTGTTGTCTAAGTAGAGTGGCAAATGAACCGTTAAACCTAAGTTTAAGACAAACTTGTTTTGGTAATGCTCAAATGCGTTTCAATGTTTATCATATTTTATTCAAGTCACACTATCTGGATGAAAAGCATGCGTATAAACCACTTTTCAGAGTTTATCAGCCGTAAGAGTACCAAAATGAGAGTGTTGAAGACATTGAAATTATATTTGGTTTCTAAAATGAATTACAAAGTCAGGTTTTTGTCTACAGTTTGTATAATGGGAATCAAAATTTGTAATTATAGCATTGTAATTTGTAATTGCAAGAAATTTTACCTGTATTTTCTCATATGCAATATAATATCATTACTCATTCATGGTTTGCCAGGTTGCCAAATTGTTATTGATGCTTTATATACATAAGAATCGCACATACTAGTAAATAAGAAAGGTTAGAACAGTAATCATCTATTTTCTCTAAACACAGTAAACAGTGATTTACAAATTGACCTTAAAATTTTGGTGAGAATCGAGATACACATTTTAGAAGTGTGTTAATTCCGAGCAATAGCATATGCATTTTAGGTTCATCCCTAATCGACATACAGGTACCTACGTATGAGGGTCTAGATGAGCGACAGCGATGGATCCGGCTTGGAGGTTCTACACCACTTTTGGGGAAATCTGCTTGTCCTTGCTCCTCCTGCGAGGCCACCAGATTTGCGTAATGCTAAGTAACGCTGCGTTGCAAGTTAGAGATAATGCTCTGCTGGGATTCCCATCCGATCAAATATGACCTTTTATTGGATCAAATCAAGGAGAGGCAGCCGGTCACCCGTTCTTCTGGGTGACTTATCGAGTTGAGATATGACTGATTGGCCAAGGATATCCTCTCAGTAGAGTATAACGTACATATCTAACAGGAAACTGAATCAGTAGCCAAACAGAGACAAGTATCTCACCAAGTGTCATCTCCAGCAGTAGAGAGGGTGATCCCTACAACTTTTTTCTTAAGTTCTTTACTTAATAAAACGTTTCTACAAATGATTGAAACAAAATAAGGTCAATAACGATAAACCGACGTCTCCAACTATTCTAATTACATATGTTTAAAAACAGTAATATAGATCGGTTAGGTTAGCTCAGTCTTGTTACCCCATTGTTGTCGCATTTTTTCACGATTTTGTTTACTTGCGAAGCGGCACTCAATTTTTGTCGTTCATCCTCTCTGCTAATATGAATTAAACAAATATTTTATCCAGACTTATACGATATCTGGAACTTGAGTCATGCAGGTGTTTTGTTAAAAATCCGAACGGAACAGATTGTGCTTTTGAGAAAAAAAAATTAAACTTGATCATGTCCATATCCCCTGAACACCAAGTATAATAAATATTCTGTATAGTATGATTATCTACTAAGTTAAACACAAACAAAATATTAGTTATATCTGATTACCAAAGGTATCTATGTATATTGTTGTATTACATAAATCACGTCAGCATTTTTATATCTACATCTGGAAAATATTCTAGCTGGATTTGATTGTTTTTACAGCATCACATCATCATATACTACGAGATTATTAATGAATCAATCTAAGTCATCTACAGATGAAGCTTCATCAATATCTGTGATAAAATCTATGATATCGTCACCGCCTTTTAAATTGATTTCGCTTTTTCGTTAAAATCCTTAAGTATTTCGTAATAATGCTGATCATCTACAGACGGTGATATTAAATATAGTTTGATCGATCTCAACCATCTCATTATTAAATATAATAATAATTGTGTTCAACCTGATCCAGATGGACCTATTATAATCAACCTTATCGAATTTGGTAATGCTAGATGGTGCTTGACTGGTTCCTGATTTCGTGTCGCCGAAAAGTTAATTATTGTATCCATATTATTAATAATATGAGTCTATATTGTGTTCGATGTAGATTATCTACACCCACTGCTGGATTAACTACAATAACAACAAAAAGTAAATGACGTGCAGTAACAGGTAAATGTGTGAAATGTGGTACACATAATTATAAATTTATCTCCTAGTCTGATTCATAGATAAAGACAGGTGGAGATATTGCCGCATCTTTAGGAAAATACCTGGATAACCATGAGGTAAATACGCCGGCGAGAAACACCTTTCAGGATATAATTATTGTGGTCCTGGAACTCGACTTAATATCCGACGTGATGAACAATATCAGCCAAGACCAGAAAAGCATCCGGTAAATAAGATTGATTAAGTATGTCATGTTTATGTCATTGCTTATAAAACTAAATATTTGCAGCAGCGGCCTCTCGCAAGTGTAAAATTGATTCATGCATTAAATTATATACCTAATAAATCTCTCAGAGAAAAATTCGCTAGTTTTCTGATACAATCCGCTATGAAAAGTAAACTAATGCTAGGGGCTGCTAATTAATTATTTAATTATTAGAATGGAATTTTTTTTTGTTATATCCCAAGAGGGTATTGGAGAGGCAGAACAGCGATCACTAAAGTTGCTGAATTAGCAAACATTTCATGTTTTGCTGCTGCAAATTGGTTAGCACGACAGGCAATATGGCACATTTATATACTACCACCTAAAACAAATTCAATACGCACAGTTTGATATAAGTGTTCCTAGCGAAGCTCATCAAGCAGATAGCTTGTTTCTACCAAACGATACTATTAAATCACGTATACGAAAGTCACGCACGTACAAATACCCATTGACTATTGTTGACTATTGTTGACGTTGCAAGTAGATATAAAGAAGACGAACCATTATAAACAAAGACGGCATCTGAAGGTGAGTTTAGACGAATTTATTAACGTGGTGGTCTGCGAAGAAGAAAGAGAAAAAGCAAAACAAGAAAAAGAAGAAAAAGAAAGAAGAGAAATAAAAGAAGAAAAAGAAAAAGCAAAACAAGAAAAAAGAGATATAAGAGCAAAACTAAAAGAAGCAGAATCATGAAAAATTGAACAAATGCGTAAACAAGCAGAAAAGGAAAGAATAGAAAAGGAATCAAGAGAAATGAATGAAGAAACATTAGGGAGAGTTACAGAAAGAGAAGTAACTGAACTACCATCACCACGTACTGATGTGAAAGAACTACCACCACCATCACGTACTGAAGTAATTGAAACACCACGACTTTTTGAAGTATCACCATCACAATTTTCTGCTGTGTGAGAAAGTAAATCACTACTTACTTATGTAATTGAACTACATGGGCCATCAGACCCCTCTACTGGAAGTGGTCTTACAACACAGGGAAAAAGTCTTATTACTCAGAGTCCTAACAACGTCCTTGCTGATGTTGAACGACTATAAATTCTGATTGGAGGAACACGAGCTGGTAATAATTCCCCAGAAATAATTAATGAAGCAACATATATTTGTAAAAGATTATTTACTGGCGGTATGATGGATATTAATGTGTATCAGTCTTTCATTAATGAAATCGCCGATGATTATTATAGTGACTAAGTCACTGAACTAAGTATATAATTAAACATAATGACTATTTAATAAAATAATAATGCATAGTATTCAACGCAGACCAACTATGGTCAGGGCAATTAACTCTCGAATACCGATTTACAGGGCAACCTACGGAGATGGGTGATGGGTTAGGTGATATTGTGAAGGGCCTTTTTAGAAGAATAGCCCCAAAAGCAATACCAATTGCAAAGCAAACGGGTATGAAGGCTATTGGTGTTGTTTGTGAAAAAAGTATAGGTGCTGTTAGTAATGTTGCTAGTAAAGCATTTTCGGCGATTAAAGATAGACTAGCACAATTAATACGCAGACCTGAAGCGGTCCGACCACAGCCGTTAAAATTACCTAGCACTGAATTAATGCCTGCAAATATTAGTAAAAATATAAATCAAGTCGTTAATCAAAAACTAGCAGAGTTGGCTGATACACCTTTATCAGAAAAGAGAAAAATATAACCGCGAGTCTCATAGCTGGAAGTGGTCTCTCTTCTCGAGGTGGTTTTCGTTTTAGACAATAATAATTATAATAAATATGTTCAAACGTATAAGTGATCCTGCATTTGACATGGACGCACCAGTCCTCAAAGATGAGTCTATACGTGATTATCAGTATTATTCTTACGACACACGAATTCCAAATCAGCGTGGAAGGATTGAACTTCAGGTTCATGATACAAGTAGATATTTCCTACTCTCCGAAGCATTTATTGAAGTCGAGGGTGAGATACTAAAAGCAGATAACACTGAATATGACGCTAATGTCAGTGTTGATTTTGTTAATAATGGTATTATGGCGTTGTTTGATAGCATTACGTGCATGATTGACGGAAAAAATATTGAATCAATTCAGAAAGATGTCGACGTTGCTACAACAATATTTGTTCTTGTAAGATACAGTGACGATTATTCGAAATCGGCTGGTCCATCAATGATGTTTGTAAAATATACTTCTAATTCTCCTGACAATAAACAATATAATTTAGTACAAACACCGCGGGATACTGCATCCGACCCACAACCAGCTGGAGTGATAGCTCGGCCTGCTGTTACATTTTCGTTTTTGCACAGTGTTAATCCAAATTTCAATTTAGGATTTACAGCACGTCGAGCGATGTTAAAAGGAAATAGAAGAACATTTTCATGTGCAATTCCACTATCACATATTTTAGAATTCTGTAGAAAGGTCAGAAAAGTCATTTTTGGAGCTAGACATACAGTTGTACTAGTACAAAAGGCCGGTGATGCTGGTATAGTAATTCTTACAATACTTTCACTGTGGATACCATGATGAATCCGTCAATATCTGAAGAACAACGATTACTATATTTACTAGCAACATTACTATATTTCATGAGTCAAGGGGGTACATCAATGATGTCATAGCTGCCAGTGACCACAGATGCTATCCAGAGTAATATTAACGGTTTATTTACATGGCAAATAGCCTCTCAGCAAGGTGTTTCTGCACCAAGACACATATTTATTGCATTACAAAATGCTGCACGAGTAAACTCGCAGGAACATAGTATCATGGTATTTGACAAACTCGGTATTACTGAGGTTTCATTAAGGATAGATGGACATCAAGAACCATCTGAGGATATAATACTGAATTTCGATCAAAATTATGTCGCACGTGAATATCATCGCCTTATGACAACCGCAGATGATGATGCTACAACAAAAAGAATATGTTGACAATAAAAAAAATTCCAATCAGTAATGAAATTACCGCGCTCAAAAAAATGAATTTATCGGTCACGTGAACATGTTTTTAAATTTTCGCAGAAACATAAAGACACTTATAACTGATTTATTTGTTGGAAATCCATCAAATGATCTTATTACACTCGCTAATATTAACGAAAAATTAAACGATATTATAAGTGGAATTCCTGGCATTATTGATAAAACGAGTATAATTAAAAATCCTCACAATCAGATTAAAAATATTGTGTATACTGTTGATGCATCTGGTTATAGTAAATGGGCAACAAAAATAATTATATTAAACACATTGCAGAAGTTACCGGTATGTACAGATTTTCATTGTTTAGTAGTGAAAAGTTTAAAATACTTACCAAATATTCATGGCGTCATTCAAATGATGACTCATCTGGATTATAATCTGTAATAATAAATAAAAATTCCGAAAAAGAATTTATACTTGAACCAATTGATGAAATTTTACAGCAGGCCTTTCTCGGTGGTGTTTGGAATTTATAACTGAATTAATTTAAACGTCATAGTATAATGGATGGATGAAATAACTACGTCATCTATCGACGTTAAACGTCACAGATATAATCAAGCATGTGAATATTTGACCAAACTAAAAATATCATCGACCATTATACAGTAAAAGTAAAAAAATATCGTAGACGTATGGTTGTTACTGATATAGTTGTGTACTCAGTTTCTGCTATTGTTGCTGGATCCGGATTAATATTATCGACATTAACAATGACAACTCCAGCAATTATAACAATTATTGTTTCAACTTCAATGACTATAGCAGGTATTTTTAGTATTATTGCTAAAAAAATAACTAAATGTGCGAATGATAAATTACGTGAATTTATGATAAAGTTGCATACAGCAACAGAAACCTACTCTAAACTATCTAGGTATATTTCCACGTATCTCAGTGATGGTACAATATCTGATGAGGAGTTCGTAAAATAATTAAAACCTACGATGAAGGATTCAGAATCACTAACAATTCTGGTGACAATAACCAGAATAAAGTAAATGGAGAATGAAACAATAATAATAACAATAATGTCAGCGTCTGAACATCGTTCGGATATTGAGGCGAGAGACTTGTTACAGCAAATCGTCACTGACACAACTCCTTCAAAAACTACTATGACATCGATCAGTTCAACCAATCCTGAATTTAGTAACCAAACTTGCTTTTGTGGACTATCGGATATAATTGCTTCATTTACCCTAAAACATAATAAAATTTCAGCATCATGCATATATCTTAATAGCACTATTGGAGTTTAACATTTTCTAAAAAAATGTCTTCCAAACAATGCATAAGTAATCGGATGGAGATCTTTTGTGAACTCGAATGATTTTATATAGGCAACCCGGTTGAGTCAAAATCGCAGAACACTTCTCCTCCCCTGGCCACACTTTCAGTGATATAATACTTATCGCTATTGCTAACAACCACAGATGGAGTTCCGAAACCAGGAAGGAAAAGGAATCATACTGGATACGCCGCCTTAGAACATTGAAATCAAGCGGTCTAAACCAAGAAGACTAGAAAATGAAAACTATGCACTAGTAAAATTTAACATTTTCTAAATCTTCTTATTATCCTTCAATTTTTACTATAAGAATAACCGGTATAGAATCAAATATCAGGGATATAATCTGCGTTACATAAATGTACAAAAGGTAAAAATAGATGTGGCTTTCGCTTGTAGACTTTTAGGGAATTATACACCGTTTTTCAGTTTCCACAACTAGTCTATACAAGCTGGTTGTATTTATAGTTTTAGCACATGTGAAGACAGCCATGTAGAGGTTTACAAACACAACGTTTTTGTGTTTATTTGTTTATTTGTATATATGTTTTGTATTTGCCTTTGAAAAAGACTCATTAAGAGTCGAAGGCGCTTAGGCTAGTTAGTTACTAGTTTCGTACTGTTCGTCGTCAGTTTATAGCATCTATATATATATATATATATATATATATATATATATATATATATATATATATATATATATATATATATATATATATATATATATATATATATATATATATATATATATATATATATGCATCGTGTATTATTTTTTATTAATTGTTTGACTATGTTTGCAAGAGTACTAATATCTACTTCAACATCTCTGGTACTGACACCAATATCTTTGATGCTAAATTTTCTTTTTTTATTCTTGTTCGGGAGACTGTGCTAGAAAGTGCTTTGTACTAAATCTCCAAAATCACATGTTTGTTATTGCATTTTGTAAAGTTTCGCAACTAAATATGGCTTGAACTAAGATGGGAGAACAGATGGAACAGGCGATAGTCATTCAAGAGAAAAAGACAAACAGCGAAAATTACACAAATAATATTACATTTATTCACACACTCACAAAATCTCCACTAACACAACCACACTTGATAATTGGAAGCATTTCTTTTATCTTGGCATAATATAATCCATTCTCACACTTTTACGTAGAACAACAAGGTTGTCACAAGGACGAAACTATTTCAATGGTGATTTTATAAAGTAATTATAAATGGGTTAAACTTGCTGCCTAGCTGTATATAATATATGAGACAAATAAAATGATATTGCTACGTAAATTATATATATATATATATATATATATATATATATATATATATATATATATATATATATATATATATATATATATATATATATATAATCATATGTCCCTAAGTGTCCGTTAGAAGCAATAAACAAGATATGTTTTACGGTCAACTTCATATGTCCAAAAAATTAAATACTAAACAACTTAAATGTAATATTAAATATTAAAGATCAATTATGTCAATTTTTTTATATTACCACTTTTATGTAAGTCTGTAAGCAAAAGATTATGAATGCTTTCCATAATACATTATATCATTCTAAAAGTCACGTTTCTTTTAAAATGGTTTTCTCTGTGGCATGCTGACCTTTATATTTATTTAAACCTAATAGATATGTTCAGAGTTGCGTAAAGATATAGCACTTGTTTGCTTGTTAAGTGGATAACCTGTTTTATTGCACACACCAGGGATTCCGATACGTTTATGCTCTAATTGAGCAAACCTCGTTAGAATTATTATCATAGTTGATAGGAAACAGTTTGAACCTCGATATTCCGCGTGTTTCTGTACATACGGTGGTACATACCACATCATATCCTAATTATAGGAAGGATCAACCATGTCATTTTTAAAGGTTTCTTGTTGTTTGCTTTTCAATTTCCCACCCACTAAAGTAGCTTCAAATAATCTAGATTTAATTTATAGCCAGAAGAAAAAAAAACACTAACAGAAATAAACCTTGTTATGCTGACTTGTTTGCTTACTTGAGAAAAGAAATAGAAGATTAACTTATTTTCTTGAGGAACAAAATAAAAATACAAAATATCCCGGATAGAGTGAAAATCAGAGCACCTACAGCAACCCCAAATTAGTTAACCAAACTTAAATGGTCAATACCTTGTGGTAAAGGATTGTTTGCTGAGTATATGTCAATTATTGCCTACGTTGACATTTAAACACGGTAACGTAAGTATAGATAATGATTCATCTGACACTATAGCTCACACTGTGATGGACATCGTGGTGACATCAGACAGATTGTTGATCAAATCAAATGGAAAGTACTGACACATGAAGTCTAGAACTTCCTAGTTACAATATTTATTTAACAGACAGAAGAACTTTAGTGGGATGTCAACACCCAAGCAAGTTATTTATCAGAGAGGGACAGTAAATAAAAAACAATCATACTCACTCAACCAACAACAAAATAATTAGTATACTATGGATATTACATAACACCGAAACTCTGAAGAAAATTTTCTCATGAAAAAAAAGTTTAATAAACTGTTCAATAAAGGAATAAATGAACATGACACATTAACACATGTCAGTAAATCAATTTAAAAGGATAATAGTTGTTTTTACTTCGAAATGCATCCAAAGGCTGGATATATCCTGAATATTCACAACATCGCAGTCAGCTGATATGTTTTCATATTCGACACATATGAATCATGCGGTTAAAGTTTCATAAATACAAATATTTCAGTTACATTCGAAATTTATTCATTAAAAATATGTCAAAATTTATATATTTATATTATTTGATAATGATAAGAGTGACAAATGCCGCGATGAAATTTGCAATAAGAATCATCGGTAATTTCAATACATTTTTGGAAACAAAGCACTATTATAGTAGAAAGCCTGTACCACCAGAACAATTATGGCTATAAGCCATTATACCGGTGATACCACGCGCATATTATTATTATTATTATTATTATTATTATTATTATTATTATTATTATTATTATTATTATTATTATTATTATTATTATTATTATTATTATTATTATTATTATTATTATTATTATAAAAATCTAGAAGTCTTTCTTACATGTAAACATGAGAAATATATACCAACTATTAGGACATCAAAGTGCCTTATCTAAACAAGATTTACGTAATATGTCAATATATTGAACTCAGCAAAGATCATTTTTGGGTGACATTTAAAATATAATATGAATCTATGAGCACCACGTTTTATTTCAGTCTAGCCATTAACTGTAAATTGGATTATTGATTGATTAAGAGTCATCGCAAAGAAAATTTAGAAAAGTATTTGAAATGGCTGAAAATGTATGTCTCTCAATCTTCGGAAATCGATATCTAAGCAATGAGAGTATATTCATTTGGACGATGGGAATAGTTATAATAACAACGAAATGCGACATAATGTTAATTTGTTTGAGCATGAACGTAGTAGCAAGCTACTGCTGGTAATTCAAATTTACTGACCGAAGTTTATTTTATTGTGTGGGGAGGTGGTTATTTGTTTCTTTGTTCTTTTTTTATCGTTAGGTCCGGTAAAAAAATACCAAAAACAACCAAGTTCGGCAACAGAAGAAAATAATTTTCGGCATTTCTCTCACGCTACTAGAAACATAAAAAACGTATCACGTACAACATGCATCAATCACATAAACCAGACAGAATAAATTTAAACACTTTAAAAACTATCACTGAAATAGATGACACAAATATTTCAGATAAGAACATACATATCTGTGAAAGTAGATGTTCTGGTAGACATGGGATAAAATAATGAAGGCAATATTGATGTAATTGATCGTATGGATGAATACAACAAGTGTTTACGTAGTATTGAACACAGTATAGGGTATTATATCTTCCTGGCAGCGCATTGATGAAATTCACAAGTTCAAACACCATATCATCTTTACAAAAAAAAAAAGGTTTGTATTACATTACGATAAGAATGCCGGTATATGGCATTACAAGGTATATAAAGGCACTTTCTGATTGTATTAATTTGTGAGCACTGTTCAGTGAGGATATATATTAATCTGGCTTTAGTTTCAAGAATTCTTACGTTGACAAGTCCAGAGTACTTTGATTTACTCTTTCCAATTTCACTTCTTCAGTGTTACCTATCTCTAAGCATGACGATGTACAGATTGCGCTATTACCACTGAAACGGGTGTATTAGGTAGAATATTTAAGACAAAATGTCACGTGAAGGAAACATATTGCAGCTCAGATGATGTAATAGGATTTGGTGCTTGGACTAATGCGTTAGTCCCTTTGCAACACTGTATATGAGACTCATTTACAGGCAAGTTATCTTAATAACGAACCCTGCTCAACATATCCAAACACTCCTTTTCTGGTGCATGTGAATAAATTTAAATGCTGATTTTTTTTTTCACACAACTTCTCAAGAGTCTATTATAACAGAAGCCGAATGGAATTAAATATGTGTATGCCGATCAAGCATGGTACTTTATGGATGTGATCTTTACTTTTTAGAGTTCTTAAAGATTGATCAATACGTTTTGATTTAACATATATATGGGACCGTCTGCAAACCATCTTTATGACACGTTGGTTTTAAAGAAAGTCTGACTAATTATTTGCCTATTTGTCAAGAGCGAAAAATGTGAATTCAGCTTCAGGAACAAACAGCAATAAAAAAGATATTAAAATTCACAGTAAATACGTTAATTTGATAAGTCACAGCATCATGGAATGGGCATTATAAACTTGTTACAGCGAAAGCAGCATAAAAGACTATAATAATAATAATAATAATAATAATAATAATAATAATAATAATAATAATAATAATAATAATAATAGTAACAATAATAATAATAGTAATAATAATAGTAATAATAATAATAGTAATAATAATGATAATAATAATAATAATAATAATAATAATAATAATAATAATAATAATAATAATAATAATAATAATAATAATAATAATAATAATAATAATAATATTCTGGTTAAAGTTCCACGCTGATGTATTGCAGCACGGTCTGTAATTGCATTTTATAGCACTGCATTTTACAGAAGCATTTTTCAGGAGTTATCAGTGAAGTTTTCTTTTTTCTGCTTGCAATGATGTGAACCGGTGATGCTATCAACGTTGTCATGCCTTCATGTACACAAGGATTCAGTAAATATTTGGTACGTGTTTGATAAACAGCCGGCACATTCTCATGCAACCTGCAGAATGTGCATGTTTGCTATAAACAAAAAATTTTAAGTATATTTGGCTAACCAGTGTACTCTGTATCAATATGTAACAAGATTACATTTATAAATCAAATATCAGTTATTTGACACCGCCTAGCGTACACTGTCTTAACAGTTTATGCAAAATATTTAAAGAGGAAACTGAAATTTAATGGAAGTGTAATATTGTAAAACATTTTCTAGAATTCCGCCATTACGCCATTACGCACTTCCCTTTATACATATTCTGCTCCATGAATAATTTGACATCTTTATGAAAACCCTCGTTATTGTCTTAGTTGCATAATAGGTAATGTAGCATTTGCTCACAGTAAATGTAAGTACGTGAGTGGATTAACAGGATAGTATAACCATCTGCCTCTAAGAAAAGTATATTAGGAAACAAATAAAAGAATCAACATTCAAGAATATTATCGAAATAAAACTTCATTTAAGAAACAATATATTTCCGAGTAATGGTATTAGAACACGTAGTTGGCATGACAAAATATCTGAAACATTTCTCACTTTTTTTTAATAAACATTAATTGCGGGCTATATTTAGGCTGAGAGGGACTTAAATATTGCTGGGTCATTACTTCTACATAATTATTAAATGCATACATATTATTTATATAAACACTGAGCCTTGATCTAAGTTCTGAGTAAAAGAGACACTTTACATTCAAATCCATCTTGAATATTATAAACAAATTTAAATACCATCAAGGTAAACAAATTTGCTGCATTAATTTCCTCCATCTATCTCAACAGCTCAAGTTTGACTCCAAAATTGAAATCTAGATTGAAGCTAGCAAGAGGACCAGGGATGATATGCTCAATACAGTGTGTACTACAGTCAACGTCTGGAATAGCCTCTCAAATAATATCTTTAAAGTATTTGCATGGCAATGGATCTTTAAAATAACGCCTGAAGGTGTTTTAGAGGTTCTGGAATTATTGTGTTTGTGGCATTTTCAATATGGGTTGCATGTTGCCCATATAAGTGGTCTTTCCATAAATTTAGATAACAGCATCGGCTCCCTGATTGTCTTTTGTTTATCAGCTTTAGCCGCCTATTTCGCTAACAATTTCGCTTTGGCCACCTAACTGACTAAACGATTATCAGATTTTACTTTTTTAGTTTTAAATAAACATTTGTATAAAGTATTAATTGCATCCTATAATATAGATAACAAAATTAACGTATGATATTATACTCTAGACAAACTACTCTTCCATTTATTTGTCCCTTGTTGGAGTAATCCCAGTGAGCTGCAAGGTAACCCACAGGATAGTCTCTACTATAATTATATCTCAACAATAAAAAATCACTATATTAATATTAATGTACATATTAAAGGTATTCGTAACGATTAATATTAAGGTGATGGAGAAAAAACTGTCTTTGAATTAATTCACAATAATCCCAAAGTAGCCAATTATTTCAAAATCAAAGAGCAAATTAGCAATTTACAAAACAATAATTTAAAAAATACCCTATCAAATTTCATTTTTGGGCAAGCGAAAGTGTTTCCACCATTTTTTTTTTTTATTAAAATAATCTAAGGCATCTTAAATTGACTTGCATGTTTGATTCCAGATGTTTTTAATGCTTGGCCTGGAACTAAAATATACAGTCAACAACCTTTTTATATCTTATAAACATATCACAATATATATATATATATATATATATATATATATATATATATATATATATATATATATATATATATATATATATATATATATATATATTTAACAAAACGTGAAGAACACTTAAACCTTTGATGTTGTAAACATCTTATTTGTATTCAAAATATTCAGGAAAAAGACATTAGTTTTTGATAACATTAATACTATTAGTAACTACATGTATTAGAAACACATACTTACACAAACACACACACACACACACACACATATATATATATATATATATAATAATGTTAGATTTAATATTTTTAATTTAATACAAAAACGAAAAGAACTTATTGTCAAAGTTTACACCCATCAATCGAGCAACATACATTACATTGGACATAAACCAATTTTTATGATCGTACAGATGATTTTTTTCTGAAACAATGCAGTTTTCTAATTCCTTGTAGCAAATCAAAAATAGTATGATTTTATTAAAGCTGCCAAAATCCCGACTAACAAAGTTAACGAATCATATATATATATATATATATATATATATATATATATATATATATATATATATATATATATATATATATATATATATATATATATATATATATGTATATATATATATTATGTACACAATATCAATTATATAACACGAGATGTATAAATTTTTTATTAAAATAAGACGAGGCCTGCCGAGTTTCCTTTTAATGAAAAATATTTTATACAAAGACTGGTATATCATCGTTACAGCGTACATACTGTACATATATTTTTATTTATATCACTGACAAATACACATTTGCCTTGTGAATGGAGATAAAACTGAATAATGGTGATCCGCTACAAAATGCAATTTGACCAATTTGGTGGCCTAGTGGTTAGAACGTCAGATTCAAATGTGGGAGGTCTTGGGTTCGAACCAAGGCTGAATAATAACAGAGACTTATAAAAATGGTATTAAGAGCTACTAGATTGGCGTTCGGCATTTAGAGGTTAGCGTAAGATCTAGTCGGCCTAGGATCGGGATAATGTGAAGGGGTGGGATATCATGCTATATGTCTACAAAATGATGCCCCAGTGCTTGACATCACTATAAACTGCCATACTGCAATCATCGCAGCGATGTGACTGAGAAATTGTTAAATGTACGTTATAAATCCAAATAACACACACAAAAACTGTCGTTCTTTGCTTTGTTTTGGCTATGTGCAAAAACTCTAGCATACTGATAACTTAATTGTTCTCATTTTTGAGTTCAATTATTAAAGAGTGTACGGAAATCCCCAATAATCTTGTTAAACATTTAGGTAGAATTCATTTCTCATGACAAATTAGTTGCAAAAGGTTTTATTCAGTTTTCAAAATAATTGTATAATATTTGATAATTGTATTTGATATATTTGATAATTTCGGATATTATAATAATAAATGTATTATGATCCTTTAATAACGTATTACGTACTGGATCTTTGAGACCAAAAGAGATCTGTGAAAACTGTAGATTCTATAAAACCTCTACCAATCTCAGGTTTTCAAATTTGGAGATGCTTATGAGTTTATGTGCTAGAACAGTCGCTGTTTTGTTTCGTTTTATTATGTTTTTTTTTTTGGAGTGGGTGGGTGAGGGTGTTTTGTGTTCTTAGATCGATATATAACAACCGATGACATGTTTGTACTGAATATCATTGTATGCGTCAATAACCTATAACAATAATATCGATTTGATCCTAGTGAGTTGATTATGTGAGAAACGAAAACAATTTATATCCGTCAGCATTTATTGGTACCCTGCATCTCAATTACCATCAAGTATTACCATCTAAACTGACTTTTTGGTTCAATGAATATAAACAGATTTTGAATCAGACAGAAACATTCTTATGAAATAAATAGTGTTATAGATGAAGAAGTTTTACAGACGAGAATTTTTCCAGACATTATTGTTTATTGCACAGAGACAATATTTGTTTCATTATTTACAATCAAGTCATCAAAGTGTAAAGGACAAGTTTAGATAAGAGCTGATATAGCGGTAAGGGTATCTGATTTTTAGAGCAATTGTTATGGTTATACCAGAATGAGTATATTTCCACGGTAACATATGTAGATACAGTATAGTGAAACAGAGAAGTAAACATTTAATTTTGTTCGTATATTGGCATATGTTCTGCAACACACCTCAGATTTTGTCATATTTCTTCACGAGAACAGGAAAACATACAATTCAATAGAGAACATGTTTATTGTGTTTTGACAGAAGACACGTTTTTGTTTTATATTTCATCTAACACATATGCAAATGTCATAACTGTTTTCGATGGCGTTCCTGCTTAAAAAAGAAAAATGAAAGACTGTGTCATTATCGCGCCCTTTTTGCCGTCGCCGTATGGGGCTAAGCAATCAGCTGTATTGATTCCCAATAAAGCTGTCTCTAACCCACTTGTCTTTAAAAATAACTGAAATTGTAACGTCGATTGTCATTTATGTTTTTTAAAATATTCTTATCAAGTGAAATACATATGTCAGAGAGAGAGAGAGAGAGAGAGAGAGAGAGAGAGAGAGAGAGAGAGAGAGAGAGAGAGAGAGAGAGAGAGAGAGAGAGAGAGAGAGAGAGAGATGTCTTTTATCTATATCTGAAATTAATTATGGATCGAGTATTCGTCCTGTTATTCATCCCAAATTCACCTTCGGAAAAATATCCGATTATAAAAGCAGTCAGTTACTAGCGTATGTTACATGTACATGTAATCTTTTATAGGATCCAGAATTATCCGTTGATTTCAAAACAGCAGATGCTCTTGTACATTCTCTCTCTCTCTCTCTCTCTCTCTCTCTCTCTCTCTCTCTCTCTCTCTCTCTCTCTCTCTCTCTCTCTCTCTCTCCCGGGTGTTGGCATCTCGTTCAAGTTTCACCGCCCTATTATATCAATATTGTACTTTCCCATTCTTAACACAATTTGCTTTACGTGGTGCTAGCAGATTAGAAATCTATTGCACACACCTTAATGTTAAATCCTGCTCTTGTAGCATGTGAATTCCTGTGAATTGCCGCCGACTTCGTTCAATTTTTTTTGGGATGAACGACGATTAAAGGATGGCCAGTGGAATAAGTTCGTTGCTGCATGGGTTTGATTGATGTTTGGGACATATTATATCCTTATGTTAATTTTACCTTAATTTTCTTAATAAAATCATATATCCAGACATAAAATATTGAATCCACGGATACGTACTTCCTTCATTGTTTAGAACATATTGGTTATTTATAATTATAATTTTCAAGTAAACGCCTTACATTCTAAACAGAAATTAATTGGATTTGGGCATACACTTGAATGTTAAATTCCGCTTGCCTAGCAAGTGCATTAGTGTGCACGCCAAATAGATGTGCGAGGTGTATCTAGTTACCGCGTTATTTTGTTTCCGCTGTAATTACAACAGTACAGTACCATACCTGTATTTCGGTAGTTTCCTCATCAAGAAATTTGCAGATATTCCTCCGTAATCTTGTAACGGATTTAAATAAAAGCATGAAATCAATATCAGTAACAAAAATATTTAAAAAATATTAACTTTTGTGGAAAAGAATTATTTGTCATAAATTATTTCCGAATAATGCAAAAATGAATATGTTTTGAAACAATAATCACATGTTTGACATACCACGTATTTAAACATGACAGCCAATGGGATATTGTGAATTTTACTTTGGCCTAATTGTACATTTAGGACAAAAATTGCAAATAATAACCTTTTCGGTTATTTATGTTAAAGTATTAGGTACATTACTTTAAGTAGGGTCAAAAATTATCCTAAGATTTTCTGATGAGAAGTTGTTCTCTGATTGTTAAGTAATATATCTAGTCAAGTAAATATATTCTTGTTTGTTGAGTCAGTGTACTTATTCACTGGATCTTTTTGATGATAATCTTCCATGATGTTGGCATCCCACTCAAGGTATCCCTGCCTAGTATATCCAAAATGTAGCTAGATTGTACCATTCAGTGTCAAAACGTCTCATTTTAAACAAGCTCTCTAATATCAGTAGAATGTCTTTAGACAAGGTGTCAGCCATAGTGTAAGCGGAATAAACCCCTTTAGTTACAATGCTTAGATTCATCTACCATAAGGTACTGACCATTTAATTGGGGCAAAGGACTCCGATTTCCTTTATAGTCGCAATATTTTTAAACTTCAACATATACCACGTTTTTTAAGTAAGCTGCCTCGATAGGCACTCGAAATTAAGAGGAGTGCCTAGGACTGGTTGGCCTGGTGTCAGGATAATGTGACTGGGTGCGACATTGTGCTACATGATACCCCAGTGCAAGACATCACTATAAACTACCACATTGCAGACATCGTAGCGATGTGACTGAAACATTGTTGAAGCTACGTTAAAAATTCAAATCACAAACAAGCACACATACACACACTCGCGCGCACACACATTATATTGGATTCAACTTGAGATTCAGTGAAAATCCAACATTACGTGGCAACTTTGTTAGAGGTGGCTAAGCTCGCATTTTTACATCTAATTGGAAGCAATGTCACGCAGTAGGTTTATATTAGACGTCATTTGAGCCTTATGTGAAATTTAACTCTGTTGGGTACATAACTTTTTCACTATTTAATATCTAAATCCCTTCTTAATTAATATCCAACACGTTAGGATACCAATCTCTATCCAAAGCACTCTTTTTTTTATTGATATCCAACACACATATTTTTTATCACTATCCAAAACAAGCGTTTTGATTTTTATTGCACATACCAGCTTCTGTTTGTTATCCATCATCCGTTCAACACTGTAGTATACTAAAACAAATCCCTACCATCTGAAGAAATGGTTAGGATGCAAAAGAATCTGTATGAAATATACGTACTATCACAAGCAAGCAAGCAAGGTTAAGAAAGGAGTCATTGTACCCACAAATACAGATTAAGAGATTGAAAGTTTTTGCTGGATTGTAAATACAGCCATTGCCATTCAAACACAGCTTGGAAATAATTTTGAGTAGAATCTATCTTTTCTAAAGGTCTAGGTGGCAATGAAAATCGCCTTTATTGTTTGTTTTTTTTTTCTCTATCGCTGAAGTCTATCGCTATCCAGGACCAATGTACCTTCCGGAACAACTGTAATGACACATCTGGTTAAAGTTTACAGAGTGACAGAGTGACCGAGTCTAAATTAAAGCTCGTGAACCTCCTTTTCGTAATCTTCTTCAGGCATCCCGTAACATGTTCTGCTAAATACTTATCCAGTTTGCATTAAGAATGCCAGAATTCCCTCTCTCCTCTAGTACCATTTACCTCTCATTTTCACCTTCTCAACTCCTCATCTAGCACTTTTCCTGATTACCCTTTTTTCTATTACAAGAGACACACACACACACACACTCTCTCTCTCTCTCTCTCTCTCTCTCTCTCTCTCTCTCTCGATCGATCGATCGATCGATCGATCTCGATGGTGGTTGGTGCAGACCCACAATTCATGGATCCGGCGTTACGCAAAACAGTTTTAGATATAACATCCGGGTTATTGAGTAGGTGAAACCTCTCCTATCAATGCTGAGCATCCATTGAAAATATTACACGCAGTGCCAGTTGAGCGGCTTACACGATGTGCCAATTAATTTTCAAATATCAATACCAATTGTGTAAATGGCGTTAAAATATTTTCATCGGCTTGATAATTCAGCAAAACACCGATCTAAGGTTAAATTAGACTTTATAGACACCGATGACTGTCCTTGCAATTTTCCAACGGCTGTTTTGGAAAACGACCATGTAAATTGTCACCACTCCAGTAGGCAGTACGGTGATCTGTATTTTTGTCTAATCGCCTCTCTAGGTAAATGTTGTTACGTTGTAGGAGAGAACAAAATACATTTTGTATAGCGAAGTAATTTGTTTTGACATTGAATATAAATTAAAATATAGAGTCATAATGATATATGATATTTTCAAAGATTGCATCCATCTTGAATTAGCGAACAACATACTGTTATATATTTTTGTCATAGTATCACTCATATATATATATATATATATATATATATATATATATATATATATATATATATATATATATATATATATATATATATATATATATATATATATATATTACATACAAATCGTAAATTTATATTAAAAATGTTTAATTTAATAATGAACAATCGTTTTCAAACTAAAATGCAAACTGCATTTTTTACTGAATGATCTTTTGTTAAATTATTTACCCAGTTCCTTTTATCTGATTCCTTGATCACACCTGATTGTGTCTATGTACTTAATCCATATAACTGTCAATAACATCTATTAATTTAATAATATACTGTTTTCCTCTCTCTCTAGGCATTTTTTTTACACATGTGACTATGAAAGCTGACAAAAGTCTTCAGGGTTAAAACTACTTTCATTTTGGATAGATACACACAGTAATGATCTATAAGCCACCATATAGTGCTTACATGCTTCTACGTGCAGATGCTATGCCTTCACAGCGAGTAAATGATAAACTACATCATCCTTGGGTGGCTCTTGCTGTTGCTGACCGAGACTGCATGGCAAGATGTGAACATAGAAACTTATAAGTTGTTTTCAGGAGATTCTTATATTAATATACTTCTTTGTACGTAACATTAAAGTCTATGAAGCTAAAATATTAAACATTAGATTTAAAAACAAAATTGACCATAATAATAAAGTCTAAGAAACAAAAACCCTTTCCAGTTTTCTGACAATTTATTTTCCGGGATATAGTAAAGAGTTAGGTAGTGTGTAGCAGATTCTCATTTTAATATTAAATAGTTCTTCTATTTAAATCATAAGTTTAGCACAATAAATCATTTGGAACTTACACATCATTACTTATTTATTTTCCACGTTTTAGACATTTTTTAATGTAACAATATTGATAGCAATATTGATAACTAACTGCCTTCGAATAATGGTCGAGAGGTTAATGTTTCACCTACAGGGAGGCGGAAGCTGTCGCATCTATGCAAGAGTGAGCACTCTTCTTGTTAATTTCCCGGATGTTCGGATCTATGAATATTCCACTTCATTTAGGAAGTGTTGCACACGCTCCAAAAATGAAAGAGCTAAACTAATAATGCCAGCGTTACAATACTGGTTAACCACATTCTTTCATGTTGCGTTGACCATGAATGGCCAACATCAACCAAGAATTAAAGTCGTATACGTCAACTGTGGTTTTTAGCGACTAGTGAATTACTAGTAGAGTGAGAAACAGCATCCACCAATTAACGAGTTTATAACCTTGCTGTATGTGATCACGCACTTCGGGATTACAAACTGATTACCCAGTAAACCAGTTATACTTCCACTGTGCACAAGCACGTACTTCGGAATTTAAATTGTGTAGGGGCACATCAAGAAATTGTTTGAAGAATGGACAGGGTCCCAATTTTTGGCGCCCTAATGAATGTGCTACATGATCCTTGATTTGCATGTCTCAGATCGGAAAAAGAGGAGGAGTCGGACTGCATTTCCCAAACATCAACATAAAATATCGGAATGCCATAGATTTACTAACGTTCCAATTCTTCTAAGTATTAACTAATTAGGGTGATCTTTAATTACCAGTAGTATGTTAGCCACATATTTAATTAATTATGAGTTGCAAATTTCATTAATTATTAAGATTTAAGTTAGACTTATGTGTATATAGTATAAATCAATTACTAAAACATATAATCCGTGAGTAAATATTGCTTATTTGAATTTAGTATCACGCTCTTAAATTTATAAATGTTTGGTTGAATTTTAGACGGTGGCTCAGAATGACTTAAATCGGGGGTTTGAAAGAGCATTATTAAAAGGGCTCTTCAGAAAACCACAATGAAAATACCATTTATTCAGGCAAATTGAATCAGTCCACAACTAGAGAAGTCACTCTTCTCGGCATCTGCTCCCGAAAAGTTCTTAGTCAGGCTTATCCAGTTTCAATTGTACTGTGTGATGCAGACCTAGGAAATATCTTTTTGCCTCTGCATCGGTATTCGCAGGTGGTTTGCACGCCATTGGATTGCTATTTGTAAGTCCAGGAAATTTCATTTCACCTTTTCTTCTGACTTCTTGTCTGGTCTGCTACAATTCCGGACTTGCGCTTCGTGGTACTTCCTAATGGTTCCCCCATAAATTGTCCCGTCGTTTGTACCTTTTGACTGCGTTAAGATGGGGAGAGTGTAGGTTGGTGATAACTGTTTTGCCACCTCTTATGCTACTCTCCTGACTTCTTTGTATCAAGTAGTTGGCAGGTCATTAGCTTAGGTGGCAGGCGCAGTTTTTTATGCTCAAATTTATTGTCACATGTACCTGCCTAATATAAGAATTCGTAACAAAATAATACATTAGTGAGGTCAAAAGGTCCATATTTTTGGATAGGTATTATGAAGCACAACATAATCGTGTCACACACTTGACCTACAAGTCTACTGAAGTTCTTAGTATAAAATATTTATGCACCCCAACCCCTATTGTATACATGCAATTCTTACATCCAAATGCCATTTTGAGAGTATGTGGTGCTCACAGTGCAAACTCAATACCTTTTCATGGGTGATACTTTTGGAAAACATTGTCTACTAAATAGCTTGATGCAATTCAGGATAGTTGTCATTCAAGCCGTTTTTTAGATATCATAATTGCCTTGAATCCATGTGTCTACTGATATGTGTGGCTAGCTCTACTTCCTAGCAGACTATTGGTATTTCAGTGGCTACATACTGTACAGTGACTGTGGGAGGCGGACATGCCTCACGTCAATTTCAAGGACAACATAGAAACATTTATTTCACAAATATATCCTTATCTGTAATTATTACACAATGATAGATCAAAAAGTCACACCACACCATTAACTTAAGAAATTTACCAGGTGCAAATATGCGAAACTGGCCCCTGCTACCTTAACTTTGCAGCACCCGACTCTCTCTTTGAACCACATCAGTAGGACATGATGTTGATGGCTTGACGGTTGGTATCTGACCAGAACGAAAACAAGAAAAGAAAGCTGACCATGAAATGTTGCTTCACCGTCTGCAGCATGTTTTGGGCATCTACAGTACTACTTTATCATGGTTCAAAACATAAATAACTCACATAAATCAAATTGGTTCTATGACAGACGTGTGGCACCCATCCTCACTATTAACACCTGAGATGGAAGGACAATTAAACAATTAAACAGGTCTGATCCCCCCAGTCAAAAAAGCCATAGGTCCAGGTGTATAAAGTATTTAAAATAATGAAGTAAAAGGTGTAACAATATAATAAACTATATCACGGTATTTAAAAAATCAGAAGAATTTTCAATGCATGTTGCTTCCAATCAATACAAGACCTGTTCAAATTGTCAGTTATTTCATCACGCGAAATTATATGTGAGTGTTTCCTTCCCGTGTCCTATCTATGTTACTCGTTTGTAACTTACGGTTTTTATTGCTTTGTTGGTACTTCTGGTACACTTGTTTCCTTATCACGGCCCTCCTTATCCATACTGTTGTTTCCGTCTCCTATTGCCTATTGTCCCTATTGCTTCCTCTGAATTAGAAGGAACATACAATGGTGCCTCCTTGATAGAACATGAGAATTAACACACATTCACAGTCATTTCATCGGCATTATAGCAATTAAATCATTATGTCAACTCAAACATTTGCATCAAAATATTCCATACAGGCTTGTTCTATAATAAAAGTTATAACAACAACAGTAATATCACGGCTTCTGATACATGCAAGCATGTAACTAATTATCTATATAGTAAACTATAAAAACATCAACAATATTCTGACGCATTTTCTACCTTACAAATTATAAAAGACACACATACAAATATAAAATGACTAATTGGACTTGCCCAAGGCCAACAAACTTACCGTAGCGATACTGAGGTACAATAAGTTTTCATTTTTCCAAACTATATGGAATTATTGAGATTTTCAAAGACGATAAATTGCAACACTTTTGTTGCTTGAAAAGAGACTAAACAAATCAAATATGGCGCCAGTACGATTCAAAGCAACAATTCCTATATTGGATTATTATTTAGCATTTGCCTTCGTTTTCCTCACCATTAATGTTTTTCATTGATGCGTTTTTCTCTAAGTATCATTTTATGTTATTTGAAGTCATTTACCTAAATATATTATAATGAATATGAATAGTATTAGCACACAATATAGTTTTTTAATTTTGTAACAACATACATATTTCAAAAGCTTAAAGCATCAATGATATAAAAATGTACCAATCTTAGTATTTTACTTCATTGATTTATAATTCTAACTGGATTATAGCCAACCCGATGTAGGCAAGCAAAGATAATACTTGCTGTCCCTTTCTGGTTTCTATAATTGTCTATTTCAGCAAACTGTCGTCTGCGTCCAATATTTATAATAACAAGTTTAAACATTTCTTGAGCAAACTGAATAAACAAACAGTAAGAACAATATTTATATATGTGTTCAAAGATATGTGCATCCAAACTATATGGAATTATTGAGATTTTCAAAGACGATAAATTGCGTCACTTTTGTTGCTTGAAAACAGACTAAACGAATCAAATATGGCGACAGTATGATTCAAAACAACAATTAGTTGACCGTGTTTGGGACCGCCAGACGACAGAGATGTTAGAACGAATAAATCAGTGAATGAAATGAATACGTTATATGCACTTCTTTTAAAGTCCTCGGTGCCTTTGTTTTTAAAACCGGTAGGGGGATACCAACAGGATGGTGTGAAACTAGTGTAGTAGTGATATAGGCCTCTAATGTTGTAAGTCATGTCGTTCTCATTTTCATTTGAAAATAATTATAAACCATAATCTATTTTTATTGCATTTAATATGTGCTTCTTTAGAAAAAAAATTCATTTTTATAAACCATTTCTTGTATTGCGATCAATTATTTTATGCATTTTTTTATAAATTGGACGATGTCTGGATATATATATATATATATATATATATATATATATATATATATATATATATATATATATATATATATAGTTTGATACAAACAATACTATCATACAGGTTAGAGAAATTGAATTCGTACTCTACGGAGTTTCAAACCCAGGTCGATGGCACCCATCGCTTTGCCGGCACGCATCAACCCATATACCGTCACGACTAAGTACGCATCTCCGAAAAAAATGATGGCACTAAATCGTTGTTATATAAGCTCGTGCGTAGCAGACACACTAGTATGACGACCTAGTAATTAATTCTCATAATACACACAGTCGTTCCAGATTCCTATTAAAGAAATCAAGGTATATAGGATTTGTTGTATTACAAATAATTATATATATATATATATATATATATATATATATATATATATATATATATATATATATATATATATATATATATATATATATATATATATATATATATATATATATATATATATATATATATATATACCAGACAGAACAGACTGTGCTTTCCCTGGATTCTGTAGTAGAATCTTGATAATAGTGGGCAGAAATAATCTTTTAATACAAACAATACTATCATACAGGTTAGATAAATTAAATTCGTACTCTATCGAGTTTTGAACCCAAGTCCGCAAGTAAATGGCACCCATCGCCTTGCCCGCACACACCTGCCCATATACCGTCACGACTAAGCACGCATCACCAAAAAATGATGGCACTGAATCAGTGTTATATAAGGTCGTGCGTAGCAGACACACTGGCAGGACGACCTAGTAAATAATTCTCATATATATATATATATATATATATATATATATATATATATATATATATATATATATATATATATATATATATATATATATATATATATATATATATATATACAGAGACGTTCCAGATTCCTATTAAAGAAATCAAGGTATATAGGATTTTTGTATTACAAATAATTATAAACATATACCAGACAGAACAGACTGTGCTATTCCTGGATTCTGTAGTACAATCTTGATAATAGTGAGCAGAAATAATAGTTTAATACAAACAATACTATCATACAGGTTAGAGAAATTAAATTCGTACTATATATATATATATATATATATATATATATATATATATATATATATATATATATATATATATATATATATATATATATATATATATATATGTATAGTTTAATATTAACAATACTATCATACAGGTTAGAGAAATTAAATTCGTACTCTACGGAGTTTCGAACCCAGGTCCGCGAGTAAATGGCACCCATCGCGTTCCCTGTACGCACCAACCCATATACCGTTACGACTAAGACAGACAGATAGAGATAGCACAGTCTGTTCTGTGTTCTGTCTGGTACATATATTATATATATAATTTTGGTTTAAGATGTTTGGTGGATTTATATCTGACATTTTGTAGAATATTTGTTTTTTTTTTTTAACGTGCATATGTAAGATGACACTAATAATCTACAGTTTTTCCAAGAGCCTGAATTCCCATTCATCTTCCCATCTGTCTATACTACTCAGACCGCTTGCATCTGGAATGTGTTTTCAGATTTCCAGTTCATGTCAATCTGCGAACTGCAATATGTCTATTTATGACTGGTTTATATATTTTTGCAGGTCGATCTCATGACATTAATTAAGGTGGGACTCAATACACTTCCATGTGCTGTTTCATTGTCCAATTTATGTTTATCAGAGAATTGTCTCCTACATGTGTTATAATTAAAGGCTGTTTATTATCTATACATTAATTTGTGGCTTGTACGACCATAGTGGTTTAGTTTCGCAAGTAGACCGTTTCTTCCAACCTCATTCAGCAGATTCAAAATCACCGGTTGTGAGTTTTTTTCTGGGAGATTATGGTAGACTTCATAACCTAATGTATCATGCCCATATGATGTTGTCTTCCAACAATGTGCATTTCTCTATTCGTCAGTGGTGAAATTTACTACTACTTTTGTTACTCGATCTGCGAACAAATGCTGGTATTACTGTTCGAACTCTTTCCGATGAGCTTGGAATTTAGTAGTATGAGTTTTCCTACTTGTTTTGAATATTGCTAATCCTTTCTGGTGGTATTGCGAGATTTTTGTGGAGGGCTTTGGTTAGCATTCATACTTTTCTAACTTTTGTGTTCTCGTGAGAGATCAATAATTTATTCCTCAGTTGATTTTGTCTCTTTTTAAATTATTTCTTTTATATCTTATATATTTCTTGTCTTTTGTTGTTCTTTTTGGTGCTATAGTTGTTTTGGATCATTAGCTTTTGATAGCCTTTTCATGGGTTATTTCCCATGATCATTTGCATTTGTATTTAGTAGGTGTGTATTTTGTTGCGTGGTGAGAACATGTACATCATCACACCAATTTCATTTCAGTCATTGTCTGCTATCAATATATTTCTCAAAGCCTTTACTTTTGAGAGTGGTGGTGTTTGGCTCTTTGTGTGTTTCGTGACTTCTGTTTAGAATTAGTTATGTTTTATTCACGTTCTTTACACTTTTATGTGATTGCACTATCTGTGGTTTTATTGGGTTTTTTTGTGGATGTTGTTAAGGCCTTGATATTGCTTGTTGGTGTTGTCAGAAATTTAATTTGCATCCATATTTCTTTAAGAAACTTCTGAATAGGTTTTCCTTGCCATGGGGAATTTGTTCTATGTACCATGTGGGGTTGTGAATTTGATGATAATGTCAAGGTTCACAAAGTCCCATTCCCGTCGATTTATTGTTGACCTATATCGCATTCTGCTTGTTTTTCTTATTTCGCATTAATATCTTTTTAGAGAAGCAGTTGTTTTTTTCTGGGGATAGAGAAAGTTCTGGTAAAGTTTTACACAAATCCCCGACCCCTTTCGTTCAAAAGCTGTTAAAAAGAACTTTGGTTTGGTCGTCATTGGGATAGTATCATTAAGCTTTTCATTTGATTCATTTCTATATTTAGTGTATGTGGGAGTTGTTATGGTTGGGTTGGGGTTGGGTGCTCCAAATATTTTATTTAAATTATTGTAGAAGTTCCATCGACCTTCGATGTTTGGTTTGAAGTTAAATTAGTGTAAGAGAGATGTAAAGCTCCGAGCCTCCAGCCAGAAATGCCGACGTGTAAATGAGTAAATATACAAAAGGTTGAAATTCAATGAATAACAATTCAATAACAATTAAATACGTATGTGAAATATTAACTTCCTATAAACGGCATCAACATTCATATTCTCATGACAATGTATGCTCCCACAACAAGGACAAATTTAATTAAAAGAATCATACAAGAAACAGTTATGTCTCGTCTGCAATTTAACTTTGGAATGAGTCAGTCTTTTAAGAGACACGTTTTTTGGAGTGTGAGTGAGAAATCAACATTTCTGCCAGACTGTAATAGGGGTTATCGAATTATATACTCCCAACATCGTGATAATTAAAGAAGTTTGTTGTACACCTCCTACACTACCATCTTAAAAGAATAAATTCTACCGGTGATCCTGTCGAGGATAATATACACTTTCATCTGTAACCTCCATTGTACATAAGGCAAAGATATGCTCTATTCGATTTAATTTTATCCATTCCTGACAAAATAAACACAACTATCTACCTTAGACGCAAATCCATTAACCATCTAGACTATGGAAGTGACAGTGAATAACACATATCTGATTATGAGATATATGCATGAATCGGGCAGAAATAAACACATCTCATCCTATCTTACAACATAAGCCTCCAAATGCATGCATATAAAATTAAATTACAGTTTTAGTTCGATTCTACTTCATTTCTTGTTGATTCTTTCTGTTGCATATTTAAAAACATAGGGTCATGACATACTTTGTGTAATATATGCATACTTACAACATTGTCTGCATCATTTCAATATTAAAATGACTAAATTTGCAATATCAATATATCTGTTCATTTTGTATATTGTGTCATATATCGTCTCAGTCATTGTAGATTCTTTAACAAAATCAACATTTCCATTGTGTGATAAAGATGCACATTCTTACTAATACATATGTTTATTACTGACACACTCGATTCATGCTATCACTCCAAGACCTAGTGTTTTTAATCTTATCTCACATACAGACTCTATAAAGGTTTCGTGTATCTTTAATAGATAATAGTTGGCTCATACGCTAATCGCAAAATCTGCCTTCTTTGTAAGAATTTACTTTTTATATTGTCTCTATATAAATTAACTTTTACTAAATTAGCTTTAGTGTTTAATATTCAACATTTTAGCTGACATTCTTAGACACTTCATCTTGTTTCTCTTTGTTTTGATAATAAGATATTATAATGCTAGAAATTGGTCTTCTTGATTCCATTTTACCTTCAGGAAGGTTACTCCTGATCAATACACTTTACGATGCATAAATTAATGTACAACATGGAAAACTAAAATCATTATTTCACAGATTATAATGACAATTAATATCTGTTGATAATTACTTATATTAATATTTCCATAATTTATGGAAAATGAACTTTACTAGTAGACGATTTTAAATATAAATTTGTTGTAGCTTATATAGTTTCAAGGATTTTCAGTACTTAATAAATCTTTTATCAAATATAATGTAAAGAAAACAAACTCATTTTTCGGTCATTTCGTCACAAAGGAGGGTTAATACGATATTATAAAATGTCTGAGATATACATCTTCGGTTTATTAGTGTTCATTGCCAGAGACAAATTATTTTTTAATCATTGTTGCCTTCACATCTATTTATTTTCATGAGTTTGAAACTACACATTATGTAAATGCAACGTTATTGCTATATTTATGTTTAACGTCGGGTTATTTATTTATTCTTTTATTGATTTAAAATGTTTACCATATTCAAGTTTCATTACAAAGACGTTCAATTGGTTCACAATAGAAAACCACTCTTTTGTGAACATGTAAATTGGATATCAATAATTAAAACAACTTGGGACCAAAAGTGACTTTAAATACGGATTATCATTTGTCTATATTATTATTTAGCATACAGTTTTTTATCTAGATGGTATAGCAAGCACTAGTCATTGAGCAAAACATCTAAGCTTTGGAAACTTTATCTTATTGTCTAAAATAATACACGTAAGGGAATCAGATTGTTGAGCAAAGCTTATATGTCTGAAGTTTATGTTGTTTTCATGTTATATACCGTCTCCATGGTTTCCTATATTGTATCACACCCTGTAAAGACATCAATGAGTAGCAAAGCCTCGGTATTGTATTGTCCAGTATGTTCTACAATACCATAATTAAACAGAGACTATGGATGGCTTGAAATATATCAGTAATTAGAACAGAACTTGGCCACAATTCTGTTTCTTGAAGAAGCCAAATCAACTTAATGTTTTTTTTTTCTTTTTAATGTTATTGAACGTTATAACCTATATCGTCAACAAAATAGACTGAAGATATCTAGGTTCATTCATTCTCACATTCCAAAGGCTTTGATACATGCTACATAGACTGATGAGTGCCTTGTTAGCCATCGGACTATATCTCTGTCAAAAGACACGTAATATCGTTTGCGTGGTCAAGAGTAAACAACGCTACTACAGTTGCAATCAGTACTACTCCTGCAACTACTGCTGTTACTGATAACTCTACTACTACGGGTACTCGGTTGGCCTAATGAGGGCGAGGCGTCCGCTTTTCCAAATCACGTCACCTCTGTCGGTGTTGAATCGAGTCTCTGATCGAATATCTTGAGAAAGCTTGCATGTAGCTTCCTATGGGTACTTGGTTTTTACTAGAATACCCCTCCACGAAAATATAGCGGCCTCCATGTGCAACCTATCATTTACTGAAAACTGGCAATAAACCAACAACACCAACTCAAACATCCTCCTTCTGCCCCTGCCCCTCCTCCTCTCCCTCTAACTGCTGCTGCTACTGCTAGTGCCAATAATAATAATAATAATAATAATAATAATAATAATAATAATAATAATAATAATAATAATAATAATAATAATAATAATAAGTTAACAACAACAATAATTTCAACAAATGAGATTTAAATCTTTCTTTAAAATTTGATAATTTTCGGTTGAATTCAACTTCCACAATAATGTAGGTGTGACCTGGATAAGATTATCAGGATTATAAAAATATTAAATTGTTTATAAAGTTACATTTGCGATAAGTTGTAAAGATTTAAACTTTTATGAATTTCGTGTAATGAGTGTTCTTTCAAATGCATTTACATAATGTGAGTAATATTCTTCGAGGTTCTTATAACGTTTTGCAATACGTGTTAATCAAAAGATGTATTGTCATACTCACTGGATACCGTAGAATCACGTATCTCACACTTTTGTGTGACTTGTCTGGTTCACAAGCATGCACAGTGAGTTACTAATATTTTTCGTTAGAGCTGTGTATTATTTCTTCTTTTGTTTTCTAGTGCAAATGTTCTTGTTTTGAAGAATCTCCGTATTATTGTCATTTTAAGCATTATTAAAGAAATATTTGCTTACGTAAATTCGACTAACGGTTTAAAAGTAGCCAGATATGTAGCAAGTCAAATAGTTCACGGTAATTCAAGGTGATAACTATGCTTGTCTTTGATGTTTGGCATTCAATTTACATGACTGAAACTATATATAATTTGTAGAGGAGGAGAGTGTTATGTTCTTTCGAACCATGATTTGATCATTTTATCTCACGATTATCATTGTATCAATTCTTGTCATGAACAAAACATATCTTCTGAACCCATATCAAGGCTGCCGTCCAATTGAATAATGTCCACACCTACCCCACTCCAAAATTTAAATGGGCGGTTGCAGTTGCAAAGATAATAGGTAAATACGATCTCTTTATTGCAAATCATTCACCAAGAAGGCTTCACTCTTGGAATGTGAGAATGGATGAACCTATATATCTTCACTACTACATTGTCTAGTAGTTGCTCCTCAGAACAAGACGAGCAACTACTAGGCAATGAACACGTTTTATCAATGTTATCGGATGTATATAGAAAGGTACTTCTAATTCTCTAAATGTAATTACCTGGGAAGCTTGTTTGGTTTAGTATGTAGGTTTTAATGACACTTTTAATACATTACAGGGAATATCACGCGGAGCAAATATGAGGATGTTAGTAATGTAACCATAACTTATTCTTGGAATTATAGTCGTTCATCGTAGATGATGCCGTGAAGGACATCTTTTGCTCTTCGTGTTGGTTCACTACTTAAAATTTGGTATTATAGATTAGAATGTTCCAAAATAAACGACTGGCCACAGGTTGCCATTACTGCATACTGCATCTATTCTTTCTATCTCCTCTTGTTTCTACGTTTGTTTGTTCAACTACTCTTCCCCTCCAGCTTTAAGTTTTGCTACGTATTGTAAAACTTATGCGCAGTTGCTCTTAGTCCATTCAAGTTTTTTTAAGGGCCACCTAGTTTTAATCTGAAAAGTGCTTTTGTGGGTCAGATTTAAAGCCCTATATTTTTTAATGACTGGGTAATAATATTTATCTATGTAATGCTATATGTGTATGGCCTGTGGGGAAGACATCTTTTGTCTTTCCTTTCTTGTGCTCTCTATAATATAATGTATTCGTTTCTCTTTTGTGCTGAGAGGTATGTTATAAACATATTTGTCTCTTGTGGTCTTTATTGTGGTATTGTCGTAGGGCAGGGGACGTAACTTTCTCTTCATTTGTTATAGTCTTAAGAAGGATTTTTGCGTACTTCTTGTTCTCTTGGTTTCCGTCTTGGTTTGTTTCCTCTGGAGATGTCTTCTTTTTCTTCCCATGTGACTTTCCCTCCTCCCCTGCTTCGTCTTTCTTTTCGCCAACGTAGTTGATTCTCTGTTCCTCAAGTGTTGTATTCTTTTTAACCTAGTTTATTTTTTCCTACCCTGTCTTTGTCGTATTGCCTTATATTTTTCTTTCGTCTATTATTGCACCCTTTGTATATATCCAATCTCTGATTCACATTTCCTTTTCGTTCTCCTTTCTGTTCTCTTTTAAAAGTACCAGTTTGATACCTCGTTACCCAGGAACACCTCATCTTTCCTCCTCTTATTTTATTATTATTATTATTTTCTATTTGGACCCATACATGTTATTGTCATTTTTGTTCGTCTTATTGTTTTCTTTATATTTATATTTCCCCTTTCCTATACGTACTCTTTTTTGTCGATACTAGGTTGTCTCTTTGACATTGTGAACAACAATTATAAAGTCGAAAAATTCTAAGGTCTTTATAGGTTATTCTTTCTCTCACATTTACCTAATTAACTTCACTCCTAACTAGGTTAGTTTGTTCGTTTTGTGAAATGTTCAACCACAGGCCGTCAATTTCGCTCAATGTATGTTTTCTCTTTAACATGGCAAAAAGTTAGTAAAAAGCGGGCAGAGGCATCTATTTTGATTGTATTTTGTGTTCTTACTTTAATGTATTTAACTGAGTTTCGTGTATTCTTTTAGCATTTATTTACTTAGGTTTTTATTTCTAAGTGTATGCATAGGGACGTGACCTTTATTGAATGTTGCTTTGTTTAGAGCAGGCTGGCCTGATTCTGTTATGGACCAGAATATGTTTTAGTTTTTTGGGAGTCGCTTGGCAGAAACTTCTTTGAACCATAACCTCTTTTATAACTAATATAGCTAATCAATCTTTCAAATAACACTCTTTTTTTATTCTCGTATCAGACAGCCTAGATTTTATCCGTGTTGTGTTCAAATGGTTCCTCATTTTCAAACTTTTGTTATAAATTCTTGGAGATTGTTATATGTAGCCATAACGACTTTCCTTTTGGCCTCGAAATATTCTGGGTATGAGCTACCTGACCCAATATTGTTGTTATTGTTCTTCTGCATCCTGCTAACAGAGTTATTCCTGATCATACATTATTTAGCATTTTCTCACTTTTAATTTATGGAAAGTCCTGTATAATATTTGTTTATTTGTCTAATTTTGTATTTAGTTTAGTTTTACACATCTCCCCGACAAGCCACAATGAGCTAAATTTGCTTTCGGATAATGCTGCAGATTTCTGGATTGCTTGGGACAACGTGCTTTTATATCGGGTGGTT
>JAEAOA010001228.1:0-17760 GCA_016746295.1 Potamilus streckersoni
CCTTAAAAATTTTGTTGGGGTATTTTGTCCTTAGTGTCTTCTGAAGGTTCATTTATCCGATAATGCTTTATTTCCCTTATCGGAAACATTCCCCTTTTTCTATAAGTTAACCTTGGCTGGAGGTTCCCCATGTCCTGCGTTTTCTATGCGTATGGTGCTTGTATTCTTGTAAGGACAGCCTACTATTCCAAATTCATTCAGTTTTTCTACTTTTTTATGCACCTCATCCTTCCTATTACACTCTCCCCTTCTTCCGTTTTTACTTTTATTTCATTCATAAATGCATATAATTTGTTACTCCCCATTTAATTTATTAAATTTCTTTTCTTCAATTTGGAATTTTGAGGTCAGACGTTGTGTTTCTACTCATTTAAAATTTTGAATCCTAATCTTCTAGTGAATGTTCTTAGTGTTCCGTCTGCCTTATCAATATGAGAATTTTGTTCTTAGGAGCCAGGGTCCCGAAATTTTTAAATTCGGACCCTACCTCTCCACTTTTTTTTCCTAAAGATCTAATAAAAGGCCGTAAAAGTAATTTTGAGTAAGTCCACACATGGTGTTTTCTGAGGCTCTTCCGCAGGCCTGCTCATTTAGCGTGACGCCATGTGATATAGCCCTACGTTGTTCTTGTCCCTTACTTCCTCCATTCGTGGAGTTACCTGCAAAATTATATACAGCCTGAATATATATATTTTTTTAAAAAAGTCGGTCAGAGGAATATTTTAGCACTTTGTAAGGTCGTTCATATACTTCGATGAAAAGGTATTCTCTTTATGATGCTGGGAAGAGTTGTTCATTTGTACGTCTCTGAAACGGGATATATATAGTTATATATGATAGCTATTCTTCATCTATCGTTTAAACAATAATTATTTTCCCTGGATATCTACACAAAAAATAACTGTCTTTGTTCAAAGACCTTAGTGAAATTGATTCTAAACTGTGACAGAACAGTACTAATTGTGATTCAAAGTGAAAATTCTGGACATTTGTATAAGACATTCGTCTAACACAATCATCCAGTAAATTGGAACAGAATTGATATTCAGATTAGCTTTAATTAGAATTGTTAATTATTAGGACGTAGGTTTCTACAATTCCAGGACAAATGTTTGGATTTTCTTCACAAATCGTAATTTCATATTTTCACCTTTTTACCGTGTTTACTAGGAAATAAATTATTTTTAATAAATTTTAAAACGTTATTTTTGTCATCGCTTTATTCTTTATATTTATTTTAAACGAGCCGAGACGTACACACAAACACACACACACACACACACACACACACACACACACACACACACACACACACACACACACACACACACACAAAAGCATTACCTACATTAGGAGGCCATTGTAAATCCACATACATTAGGAGGTCCACTTCAGGGAAGGCATTTATACACTTCCTTTACGGTGGATTTTATTTGATTTTACACAATAATATATCCTTGGAGTCTATAGTTTTTGAAATACATTTTTTTTTACTCACATGGTGTGTTTTCCACATACACATTGGGTAAATTGCGTACACTACGGGGACACAGGTTTACACACCTGTAGTACACTGCACTTGAGAGGATAATGCAGGCTTATCTCCTCCTTGTCCCTGGAAAAATTTCAAGAAATCTATAATTGTATATGCCTTTTGGCTGTATTTAACTTTATTATACACTTATTTACGACTATAAATGGGCTTGTGGTGTACACATTAGCTTACACGGGATGGTGTTAATTAAAATGTACAAGTTGTTACCGCTCTGGTGGGCTGCTGGTTAGAGCATCCGCCTCGGATGCAAGAGGTTGTGGGTTCGAACCCTCAATGAGTCATACCAAAGACTTTAAAAATGGCACTAACAGCTGCCTCGCTTAGCGCTCAGCATTAAGAGGTTGGTATTAGGACTGGTCGACCTGATGTCAGGATAATGTGACTGGGTGAGACATCATGTCCCATGTCTACGGCATGAAGCCCCATTGCATGACATTACTATAAACAGTCACAGTGTAGACGTAGCGGTATGACTGAATATATTTTTAAAGCTAAGTTATAAATCTAAATCACACACCCATACACAGACGATATCTTACTGTGTTAATTTTTTATGAGTAATGATTGAAAGGCTTACCTAGTAAATACCATATTACATGCTAATTTTTTTTAGTTGTGCATTTATGCTTTAAAGGAGACCAGAATTCAAAATAAATATAGAATAATAATAAAAGTACTATAGAGTATAACCTAATTCCGAAGTTTTATCTGCGACCGTAATGCCAATATATAAATATTGGCATATATTCAAGTCGCTGAATTTCCGTGACCTCGTATGCAAAATTTCCGCTCTATTCGGTTACTTTCGTGATGCGACGTCATACTAGCGGCTCAGCGACTGCAAATTGTGTTGTCTCATTATATTTCGTATATATTCGTTTACTTTCGTGATGAGACGTCATACTAGCGACTCGGCACCTTGACTGGCAGTTGTCAGCGTAATAGATATTTTAAATTCTGTGAAAAGTGTTAAACGTGTGAGTTATGAAGATAGCAGAAGGCCAAGTACCACAAAATGCAATCACTTCACAATCAATTCACATATATTTTATCTACACCAGCAGTAGCAGTAATAAAAAAAAAATTCTATTAATCTGACTCCCAAGGTTCCTCTAATTTTAGCTTAGTCCCATCATGTATTCAAAGTGAGGTAAGAGCTTGTGGGGTAAAAATGTTTGCCTGAGGAAATGAGTAAATGTATATCGGGATGTTGACATACATGCCATAACACGGCACTATCTAAATCAAATCACCGCAGCTATAGGTGAATTTGAGATTTGATTTAAATGAAATGGGAGCTCTGCTGAAAATTGGGATTTTAAACCCCTTGCACGGTCATGTTTCGAGACAATACAATTTTCAGTAATCTTAACATTTAAAATTTAAAAGAAAAAAAATGAACTTTTCAGTATTATGCCGGTTACATGTATTATATATAAACGGTAGTCTATAGTGAATGGAACTGATATAAAACTTTCTCTTGTGCAGTTTCAGTAGCAGCGTTTAAAACAAAAGAGGTCTGGTATAAAATTAAGGTTTCGCATTAACTGGCTGACAATATACATTGGGGTGAGGCGACTATTTACCCCCACCCCTTTCCACAATGTGCGAGTGTCCTAGAGACGCGCCATTTCTCACTACGATACAGGTTATAATCCCCCGGGACAAGCCCCTTTTACATATTCTGGTCATCGGTGGCTAAACTTCAAAATAACTGAAGCTTTGATTTAAGTACGCAAGCAATCTTTATCCATGTATTTATTTTGTGAAAAAGACTGCCCTTTGGACTGTGTTTCATAGTGCTTGTATGTAAACACCAACAATTTAATTGATTAATAATCGATTCTATATTTTGTTATAACTTACCACGTATATAGCCTTAACACTTGCTTACTGAATGAAAATATTTATTCTGAATTATTTTGTTGGGGGGGGGACACATATATTTCATGGTATAGTAGTTTTATTCCTTCTTTTAATTTAAAAATGGAAATAAAACTTTACACATACAGTAGAGAAATGTCAGGTGTTAGCCGAGTCTCTTTGGTGGAAATGGAGATGAAAATTTGTTTGTAGAGAAAATTACACAGCATTCACAGTAATCATTCACGGTATTTAAATAAATGGGTGATAATTTTATCTTGTTTTATGTTTTTTACTCTAGTACTTTAATAGTGGTTCTAAAAACTCTGAAAATTACGTGAATGTTTTTTCCTCTTAACATTCTATTTACTATAGAAACAAAATGGCTGATATTAATTATTTCGTCCAGTGCTGGACCTAAACTATGGGAAGCTGTAGAGGCCCTATTTGGTACAAAATAAATTTGAGAGACCACTTCTAAGAATTTGGAGATATTACTAGATCAGGAGGTAGGTGTGGAAATACTTGAAAGTTGACGGATATGAGCTGTCCGGTCTTAAGGGATTTCATTCAGGTGTTTTGAGTTCATTCAAGTCAACAGCTCTGCGCCAGTGCTTAAAAATATTTTTTTGAGCACTGGTTAGTACAATACATAAACTATAATACAAGACATGTATACATTGTCAGATTTTTCAATAACCTAACTGTAGCCTCCATGTAAAATACACTGTAAATGAACCATAAGAAGGAAGCTTCTTGATGTCTAAATTAATTACTTACCATTTCTGCTTTGCAGATTTATTTATGGTTTGTGTTATATAAAAACTAATGCTTAAGTTAGGACCGATAAGAACCGTTCTCAATTCCTTTTTACACCTTCCCCGTAATGGATATTGTTTCATCTAAAAGTCGACCCAAAATTCGGTATTATCTCAGTGTTTTTGTGATGGATGACTATTTTCAAAAATATTAGTCCTTAGGTGGAGTTTGGAGGGTAGGTAATGAACATGTCATTTACATATACCGGTTCTACGCTTGAATCTCATCATTCTTAAATGAAATTTATTGCATTGTGGCATATTTTCATTTTTACATTGGGCACCTTTATTTAATCTTTATCATATTTTTGAACAGCACGCAATGTAAAATTATTTCTGTTAAAATTACATTGCTTTTCTTTAAATTCTTAACACACAGTTCAGCATATATAAGTTATGAGCAACTCTAAGAACCAGATTCTTTTTTTAATATGCAACCCAAATCTGATTTCCTGTCTCACTCGCCTTAATTCTGTTTCAGGACTGGCTAGTATTGCGTCACGGGATCACGGGATCCGTCGTCCCATGAAAACTCGGGAAAACTCGGCAATTTACGGAATCGTGGTATCTTCCGCGCAATATAATCACTATCCGCCTACGATATGTAATTTATAGATACTACATTTGAATTAAAATTTGTAGAAAATTACGTATATAAAAGGATTTTTTTTATGCTCTCCTTTCAGATGATGCCATTTCAGTAGACGCATTGCGTAGGTTTAGGGCAGTAGGAAACCTGTTGATTTGATGCGTTCAGGCTATCAGGTATCTTAAAAACAAAACAAAACAAACAAAAAAAAAACAAAAAAAAAAAGACAGACCTAATTCCTGATTGGCTATCGGATAATGAACTTGACCTTATGGACAAAAAGCAATTTGGAAATGATTATTGACCCTCATTCTGCACCTTATATATATATATATATATATATATATATATATATATATATATATATATATATATATATATATATATATATATATATATATATATATATATATATATATATATATATATATATATATATATATATATATATATATATATATCATGCCATTTAATTCAGTTTATACCATTCTAAGAACTGGTGCGTGCAGCAAGGCTATGGGTGTCGATTACTCGCGGACCTGGTTTCAAAACTTGGTAGAGTACGAATTTATTTAATTTCTCTAACCTGCACGATAGTATTGTTTGTATTAAACTATATATATATGTGTGAAAACATATTTACATAAATATAACAATCATATATTTCTCGATTTTTTTTTATAAATACTCAGGCGTATGAGTTTCATTGACGAGATCAGGGTCTCAAACAAGCGTCCTGTGGAGTTATATCCTGCAACAACTACAACTGGAATGTAACATAATGCATTTTTTTCACAATTATTTAATTTTGATAACATTTTGTTGTTGCATCGTTTACTTCTTGTTACGAACATTTCAACTAGCTACCATTTATAGAAACCGCTTTCGCTTGTGTGTAAAGGTTCTAGTTATGCGGTTCTCAGTCCGATACACTAGTCATCATGTGTCCCTTGTGATTTGAATTTTTACGGCGTCTGGACGTGACTAAGTATTTCCTTTCATTATGACTTAGGAACAAACTTTTGATAGCTCTATAAAAACTCGTCACCATCTGGTAGTTCAGGTGGACTCCATTTTTCAATAAAAAACCCAATTTAAACAAAATATCAAAATTATGCTCGTTTGGCTTCAAATTCACTAGTAGGCATTTAAAACAAACCTGAGATTTCAGGATATTATTTCTGTGAGAAAATTAGCAATTTTCTTTTGTCACATCTGTTTAGAATTAAGATAATGGGTAGTACAAAGAAGATAGCCATGAATAATACCTCTTGATTATCAAAGTGACCTCATGAAAAGACTATACAATAAATGTGTCACATAAAGATAGAATTTTCGATGAATCTCGAGATCTATTTCATTTAGCTCTTGTAAATCAAAGTGCATATGCTGGACATTTACCAAGGATTTCTGAATAGGATTAACTTTTGGTCCAAACAAGGCTTGTCAGTTGCCAGTGGTTTTAACACAACCTCATTTCCAACTGGGTCATTACCTGGGTCTAATTGTGTACTGTGTATTAAGATTCTATCAACTGTGTATGCAGATGTGTGCATAAACATTTTGTTGCATATCAACCATGTGTGCATGTTATAGCTTCTGTACATGTCTGTATGGATGTGCAAGAGTTTTGGCATTGCTATATTAGAACTGTTTCCACAACTTAGTTATTATTCAAGACAAAATTTATATGATAAAAATAAGAAGGCAGTTTAAGTAAATAGACTTTAATATAAATGTTGAATAAATAAGTTGTATCAGATATCTTTGAAACAGATCATTATTGTTCAAGTCTACTTGACTTTTATAGACTAGGTATCTGAATCTGAGAATTACTTAAAAGCTGAAAACAATAATGCAAAATGTAATTATTGTTTTCAAAATTACCTGATTATTTTTTTTTACAATCTATGCTTTAATAATAGAATTTATTCACAAGAGAACTAGATAGATTTTCCATAATTCTGTTTTAAAGGCCAAAATAAAAAATATTGAAAATACTTTAAATAAACGTTTTAAAATGACAGATTCAATGAACTGTACAAATTAGTATTAATTTTAATCCAAACATTTTATATTAACAGGACATTTTTAGGCATTTACATAATGATCTGTCTCAAGTAAAATAAACATATCTGACATCTTCAAAACTTGTTTATTGCATAAAGCAAAATGAATGAGGTTTTACCGATTACTTCTAACAAACGTGCACATATTCCGATCTCATGATGCATGTATTTGACAGCAGATCTTAACCAATGCAATTGGACGTTAAACAATATATATATTTTTTTCTAATATGCCCTGAATCTTCATTTGTTTTGCTCTTTGCAAAGATAACTTTCAGTTTAGTTAATGTTATATTATTTACAGAAAAATATTGTGCAGGCATGAGGGAGAAAAATGCACCAAAATTATAATAAATTATAATAACTGAAAACTTGATTGGAAATTGTCAAAATGAAATCACACAACCTAAAATATATTTGCAGAAGATAAAGACAACTCAACTACAATAGGAAGAAGCAAACTGGTTCTCAGGTAAAATTGTTATACAATCTTTTTTTTCATATTTTTTCTGGATTAAATATTTTTTCAGAAGTATTTTGAAACATATGAACAAATATAATAAGGGTGGCTGTTAGCATAGGTTACCTCAGAAATTTTAAGACTTGGTTTTCTATGGCAAACAAAAAAGTTATTCTAAAACAGTAAAAAGACAAAAAAGATCTTATGCCTCCATTCCTGATTTGCTTTTATCATCAACTTAATAATTATAATTTGTTTTAAATAATTAAATTTTGTTTATAAAACTGAATATCTTCATTACATACTATTTTTATTAACTGAAATTCAGCTAAAAGAAAATTTTGAATCACATGAAATTGAAACAAAAAATATGTTACACCTTTTTTCAATTTAAGATGGAAACTTTTTACCTTAGACAACTGGTAAAAATAAAGTAATCTAAAAAGCAGTACTAAATTCCATATGAGATTGTTAAGAAAAAACATAAAATGAATTGAATAGATTATTGGTGAAAAATCAGGTACGACATCTTTAATACAATGATTAAACTTATTCCAGACTCTCAATAAAAAGCACCATATTAAAATTAAAATAAATTCACAAACAAATAGTAACAAGCAAGGGATTAAATTCACAGAAGATTAATCGTCAATGTATTCTCTAAAGGAAAATGCATTATCATCAAAGAAAAGGTAAATTCAAGAATCTGATAATATAAAAAGATTGCCATTATTTTATTTTTAAATTTAGTTTTTTTATAAGTTAAGCATCTAATGCTTTGTTTCAGGTATTTTCCATTCATTTAATTTTAAGGAATTTTGGAAACCTGAGATTGACTGATTCAAAATAGAAACTTGAATAGAATGGAATAGAGTTATAAAAGAATACGTTTTGCGTCATTAAAAACTTTCGTCTACAAAATATTTTATAAAATGAAACTATGATAAGTAAAAAAAAATTAAAATCACACATTTCAGATAAAATAGCCACAAAAGGGTAATTTTAATTAAGTAAACTTATTGGACTTAATCGATTCAAGTTATATTGACTAGCAAATGGCACATAACTTATTGTGTAGATTGACCAATTTATGAGTACTTTGTTGAACAATTAAGTGTTTCTGTTTATAAATCTATAAAAGGCAGATTAAATCATATTTTTGGTATTGGGGGGTATTCAAAAAGTTATTCCAATTAAAAAAGACATCTCTGACCACACTTAGGGCACTAATTTGCAACAGTATAAAAAGTAAATTATGAAAAACTGTTCTCAAGATGCATAGTTCAACACTGAATCACAAAGTGAGATTTGGTACTCATAACAAGTACCAACAAGGCAAACATGTATAAAATTTTCTGACGTTATAAAATGGTTCGCAAGTTCTAATGCCAACTTCATATTATTAGGCTGCAGTATTCAACTCTTCGAATTCGGCTTTGTCCACAGGCTGACCAGATAGTAATACTGCAGCATCATGGCCCTCGCCAAACCAACAAGATGCAGCAAATGGCAACACAAATATCAAAGTTTAGGAAATGTCTTCTTTTATTCTGTCTTCACTCTATCCCTCACATTAGAAAATCACAAGCACTATACCAAACAAAACAAAATTAAACCAGTCTTTTTAGATGGCAAGCCCCTCATTCATCATCTTTGTTGTTCTCTGCTTTCAAATTTTAAGCATTAACAAGTTCAGCAGGAGTGTAACCTAGCAAACACTGAAGGTCACATACAAATCTATACACATATTTTCTTCTTGCCGTCTTATGTATAATGTTTTTGTTGTAATAATACCGAAGTCCTCGGCTTAATTTGTCGTAGTTCATATTTGGTTTCTTCTTCTCAATGCCCCATAGACGGGCCACCTCATTTGGGTCTGACAATTTGAACTCCCACCCGTCCCCCGTCCAGCTGATGATATGCTGACAGTTCTTGTCTGTCAAAAGTTGTAGCAAAAATTGCCACAACTGGATTGGTCCTTTGCCTGCAATAAGAAAAGAACAAAAATCAAAATTAAAGCTTTACATACAATGAATGCCACACACTCCTATGACCTAACACTAGTAGAAATTTATCACATTGTTTATTCCTCTAATAAAAAAAATATCAAAGTGACATCACCAATTGCTGCATAAGGCTGTCATGGCACAATTTTTAGTTACTCTTGACTCTGCAGTATATTTTAAGTAAAAACTCCATAAAGATGATATGTTACATACAATTAAGAATAAGTGTCACTATGCAGTAACTGGGTCGCTGCTGCCTCTTGTGTAGAATGAAATTAAGATCAATTATAATATTGATGAGACTATCTTGACATTTATTTTTTGGAAATTATTAAAAGCAAAGACAGTATACTGTACATAGATATTCAATGAAATTTTGATTGATAAAATATCACTGATGCTAGTTCAGTATACCAGGTATTTTGGCCTTTCTTTTCCACACAATATGGTAAAATAATTAATCCATCCACTAATATATAAATAGAAAAACTAGCCTAAGAAAAAGTAATAAATGATAAGACTTAAGAAACTGATGAACTAGCATTTATATTTTTGAATCAATTAATATATTATTAAGAAATATATTAAGAAAATAGAGAAACTTCACATAGGGTTTTGATTCTGACAAATTCTGGAAAAACTTACATGACCAACTATAAGTACATGTACTACATATACTGGAATGTAAGTCAGATCCAATTACACACAATACTGATCTTAATCTGCTATTCCATAATACAATGTTTGAGTCTAAGATAGTATGGGTATTTGAAGATTTTTTTGATTGTGTAATAGATCTCACATTTTAGCATTACAAAATTGTACTTTTCTCAGTTAACATTTGCTAAATGGCACTTTCATATTTACCTTTCAATAAGTACTTACACTAATCATTGTTTAAGAAAATGATACTGATGCATTCCAATGATATGATATATTTGATAAGAAAATTAGGCTGACTGTACAAAATTTGCATGAAGTACACATATGTACAGTTGTACAAGATTCAGTTCTGTTATAAACTGAAGGGATCAAAAAATGCTGTATTTTTTATTAATAATTGTTTTATATAACTTTTATTAATATTATCATTTATGAAATATAGATATATTTGCAACAAACTTACATAGATGTATAAAAATATAATTGGTAAAATCTAAAGTAAATAAAAGGCTAGTTAAATTTTATACCTTGGGTTTGACACACAGTCAAAAAGTTTAAATTAAAATGTTGTGCATAAAAGTCAAAATTATGTTGCATTACTATGCTTTCTCCTTAGTCACAAAGTTCTGAATGTACTTCCCCATATTTATACTCCCCTGCTTACTTGAGTGTGAAATTAAGGCCCTCTCAGTCCCACACCTGTCTGTCTAACTGTCTGTCTCTCTCATACACACACGCACACACACACACGCAAACACACACGCACACACGCACATACACACACCAAGAAAGAATTTTTAAATTCTAGCAATTCTAGCCACATTACACACTGTCTAGGTAAGGAAATTTGTTCTATGTCATTTTTGCATTGTAATATTATCATTGTTTTTAGTTTTTGTTTGATCAGCTTTTAATAGTTCAGAATTTCTGCTTTAAATACTAGGCATATTATAAAATATTAATGTATTCATCGTATATCATCAGGAGCTTTTGCTTCATTACTATGGACTCTCTTTAAGTAGGTCTGCACAAGTAAGATCGAGGTATATATTAAAACTGCATGAATCAATCAATACAATTATATATATAGTATGTTTGTAAATTTACATGTACAACACTGATGCTATGGGTATATATGGTTTAAGTTACTAATATTGTTGGAAACACATATGGAATTATCGAATTCAAGCAATTAACAAACGTAAAATACAGCCTTTCTTATGATTTGCAAATTGGCAATTGCTGCTAAAACATTCTGTTCAAAATAGTGCTAATTTTTGACACCGGATTCAACCGCAGTGTTTTCATGACTCGTGGCCTAATCAATGCATGGTTTTGAAAAGATGTACTGTTGATGCTATGAAAATAAAACATTATGTGGGACTCTATATACTCGATATATCCGCATATCAGCTGATGATCTACGTGAGGTTTAAAGCTGGGTTTATAAAACTAGACATAAAAATTCCACTAAATAGCAAGATATATAATCTAAACTAAACTAATCTTATAAATAGCTACCTTAAAAATTATAATCAAATCACATCACCAATCTTGTAGAAAATTAGTAAAGTTCTACTTTGTATTGAAAAAGGTATTATGTTAAAGACAGGAACAATGAATATAATATAATGTGTTTACAATGTCTTGTTTAATGGGAAAACATAATTTAGAAACACTGATGTCCACACATAAACCTCATATTCACCAGATTACATAGAACAGCTCCTTCTGTTGCTGTCCAGGTTGCAGAAAACCCGTAATGTTTTTAACAGTTATTTTTTTAATCAATTATTTAATGAAAAAAGAACTGGTCTGTGTAATTTGTAATAGTTAAGAAAAAATTAGAACAGTTATTCTTATTTCAATCAATTAAAAGTTTTAAAAAATATACAAACTAAAACATATTTGAATGACTCTACAAAATTATGAAGAAATAGTTCACTAACTAGAACAAGCATATTTACTTACTTAATAACTCCAGGTCGAAATTTTGAAGGTAATAACTCACGTCCTCTTCGTTTGCCATTTTTGTGGTTTGTCACCCAATTCGGAATACGGCCCCATATTTATCAATCTCTGGTTACATAAGCATGAAATTTGGGTTTTCTCCCTTAAAGCCTACCTTTTCTCCGTAAGGGTGAAAGTAGGAGATTATTATTATAATCCCTAATTAGGTTGATTGGATCTCTAAGGGACCAGGCGGCGTAAGCTTGAATTTCAATAGAGTAAAGCTCGTGGGCCTGGTAACAACGGTCGGAAATTTCCTTTAATCTATTATTCTGCAAGAGATGCCATTATTGAGCACGAGACCTTGGATTATTACACTAAAAACAATTTGGCATCTGCCGTCTGTAGAGTGAGCTGTTTTCAAGAAGCAATAAGTAAACTTCAAATCTCGAATAAAAAATAAACAATAGGCAAAGGCACAATTTAACAGCTTAATAAAAGGAAAATGTTTACCGTGGGAGTACACCTATTAATGAACACACCTTTCTTTAGGTAATGGCTAAATTCACTATTGTAGCTTATGTATAAATTATTTGAGTTGTTAGACGATAGATTTTTCTTAATCTGATATTTAAATATCTTAATTGGTCTGAAGCCTTGGATGTTTATCTGGGCCACAACTAGTAATCTTTTGTAATTACAAGCTAAACAGATGAAAGAATATGAAAATTTTGTATGTTCTTTTTATGCCATGTTTATATTTATCTCGTCATTTATTTTTCATTTTAACCTGTATTTAATAGTTTTAATCTATTCATGGCCATACCAATAATATAAAGAGAAAATAATATTTGAAAATTGCACACGAATTGCAATAGTCCGATGACAAATACTAAATTTCTAACACTAAATCAAATAGTAAATCAGACGGGCAACAGAATTCACAAAGTCACTTTGTACAATATACTGACTTCTGAGGATGGAATTTAAATAAAAAGATTTTAGAGAATAAAGAATTTGTAAATGAAATTAAAAATAAGATAAAGAAATTTTCAGAAAACAAAGATATAATACCAATGTGGGATAGTTTCAATAAATAATTTAAATTAAAAGCTTTACAACACTCTAAAAGAATTAATGAATTACAAAAAATGGATGAACGCGAAATAAAATTACTTTTAAATAGGGATATAAACGAAGAGAGAAAGAGGGAACTAGAGGATAAGATAAAACAAATTAAAAGGGGAAAAAATAATGGCTACGAAATTAGGGCGGGAAAATTTTCAAACTTGTATACACTAGCTAAGAATATTTATAGAAGGGAGGAATTAAGGAAGGGAGTAATGAAAGTAATAGAGGAAATAATGGATGAAAAGGGACAAATTTAAAAAAAGAAAGAAGATATTTTAGAAAGGATCCTAAAATATTATCAAGAATTATACACTAAACAAAATAATGAAAGAGAACAAATTAATAATTATCTAAAAGAGGTAAAATGCGAGATGATCTCATCAGTACATAAAGACTTATGTGATAATTTCATCTCTATAAATGAAATTAAAGATGCAATTAAACAACTTTCGTTAGGGAAATCCCTAGGTAGAGATGGACTAACTACGGAATTCTATCATAAATTTCAAAGTGAGTTATCGCCGAATTTAGAATTTTTATATAATAACATATTTTTAACTAACAATGAAATGTCAAATTCAATGAGGAAATGGATTATAACTTTAATATACAAGGAAAAGGGATATAGGTAAGACCTAAAAATTGGAGGTCCATCTCTCTCCTGTAAATTCGATTCTAAGATATTAATCAAAATTTTGGCTAATAGGGTTAAAAATTGTAAGACTACGGTCAATAATGAAAACCAATCTTGTGGGTCAGAGGGAAAGGACATACAAAACAATGTTTTAAGTATTAAAACTATAATTGAGTATTTTAAAACAAATAATAAGACTGGCGCTTTGGTGCTAGTCGATCAGGAAAAAGCTTTTGATAGAATTGAACATAACTATTTCGAGAGAGTATTAGAGAAATTCGGATTCTGAGATAATTTCCGAAACTGGACTAAAATCCTGTATAATGATATAACTGCCAGAATACAGGTAAACGGAGCGATCACGGAAAAATTCGAAATACAAAGATCAGTGAGGCAAGGATGCCCACTGTCTATGCTATTATATGTAATAGCAATAGAAATCCTAATTATTAAAATAAGGAGTAATAATAGAAGGAATACATATACCTAATTTGAAAGACGAATTTAAAATGCTACAACATGCGGATGATTGCACAAACTTTATAAGAAACCCTAATTCCTTCAAATACCTAATGGAAGAATATGAGAATTTTGGTAAAGCATCAGGGTCAAAAATTAATCATGATAAAAAGGAAATATTAAAAATAGGTAACTGGAGGGGGAATCAGCCTGGATTGCATCCACAAAACATAAAGAAAACGGTAAAATTCCTAGGGATTTTCTTTGGGGAAAATAAAGAAACTGAAAACTATAAACAATTAATAAATAAAATTTAAAAAATCACTTGAAATCTGGGCACCAATGCCAATAAGTTTAATGGAAAGAGTGCAAATAGCATAAACGTACCTATATTCTAATATAAATAATGTTTTTTTTTTAAATCATTTGACATTAATAATAAGATTTTAGATAAATTAGATAATGAAATAAATAATTATATATGGGATTTAAAAACACTACATACAAAAAGAAACTATGTATAGAGCTATGCAAAAAAGGGGGAGGGGCTAAATCTACCATGTCCGATTTTTAAAAAAAATTGCAGATATCATAGAACGTTTAAAAATTATTAAACCTAAAACCGTGAAACCTTGGGATGGGATTTACTTATATTGGTTTAGCTATACTTTATTAAATAAACAAGAAATATACAGAAATAATGCAATTAATAAAATAATTGAAATTCCTAAAAGATCACAATATATAAAGGATATAATATTAAAATATAGAGACATTGAAATTGTGTGTGGGGGGAATAATACCTATAAAATTATAAGAGAACTTTTTATAAAAATAATGATGTAAATTTGAAAATGAAGTGTGTGTGTGTGTGTGTGTGTGTGTGTGTGTGTGTGTGTGTGTTGGGGTAAATTTGTCAAAGTTGTAAAATGTGAGCCAAAATAAATTCTCTAAAAATACAAAATGTAATTTTTTAATTCTTACATAATGCATGGTTGACTTGAGATGTGGCAGAGAGGAGAAGAGTGATTAAAACTATACCAAAGTGTCCTTTATGTAAAAAAAATTGAATACACAAATCATGATATATTATATTGTAAAACGATTAGAATCGATAAAGAAGAAATAATATCTTTAAAATATATGGGGTGTATAGAACAGAAAATTTACTATATCTGGACAACAACCGCAACAAACTTGAATATATGAAAATAATAAGTTTTATTATGAGTATAATAAGTAAATGCGGTCCAATTATAAGTATATGGAAGTAAAAATATTTTTGTTTTATTTGCCTTTTAAGTTAATATAACTTCCAACTATATTTCGTTTTAAAGGTAACTCCACGCATGGAGGAATTAAGTGACAAGGGCGAGGTAGGGCCATACCACAGGCGGCACGCGAAGTGAGCAGGCCTGCGGCAGAGTCTCAGAAAACACCAGGTGTGGATTTACTCCAAACTTTTTTTTCCCAGCCTTTTATTAGATCTTTAGTAAAAATGTGGGGATGTAGGGTCCGAATTTAAAACTTTCGAGACCCTAGCTCCCTAACAACCAATTTTTCAAATTAATCAGACAGACAAATTACTAAGAACATTCACAAAAACATTAGATTTAAAACTTTAAATAAGTAGAAACACAACGTCTGAACTCAAAATTTCAAATTAAATAAGGAAATTTCAATAAATTAAATGGGGATTAACAAATTAGAAGTATCCATGAATGAAATAGAAGTATGAATGGAAAAAGGGGAGTGTAATAGAAAGAAAGATATGCATATAATAGAGCAGAAAAAAAAACTGAACGAATTCGAATTTGAAATAGTCGGCTATCCTTACAAGAATACAATATATAGCAACATACATAAGCACCAAACACATAGCAAACACAGGACATAGGGATTCTTCAGCCAAGGTTAACTTACAGATACATACATACATACATACATACATACATACATACATACATACATACATACATACATACATACATACATACATACATACATACATACATACATACATACATACATACATACATACATACATACATACATACATACATACATACATACATACATACATACATACATACATACATACATACATACATGCCTGCATACAAACATGCATATATGCATACATACATGCATGTATACATGCATACATACATACATACATACATACATACATACATACATACATACATACATACATACATACATACATACATACATACATACATACATACATACATACATACATACATACATACATACATACATACATACATACATACATACATACATACATATATATATATATATATATATATATATATATATATATATATATATAAATATATATATATATATATATATATATATATATATATATATATATATATATATATATATATATATATATATATATATATATATATATATAAAGGTAAATTGTGTAAAGTTTTTCTATCATGTTGTAAAAGAGATTGCTTATAAATTTGAATATAAAACGTTTTGTGGAGTGGCTACCGATATATCACATACATGTACTTTTATTATTTTCGTACACGAAAAACATTTGTTCTTAAAAGTTCAAAAATAACGTGTAGAAAGTTGATTATCATTTTGGGGAGGAAATTATGTGCGGATTCTAATATAAAACAATCGTAGCGTGGCTCCCGAAATTTTATTTACATTTTTACCGGTAATCTTTTGGTAAAATAAATTAAGTACGAAAAGTAAGTTACGTAACGTTTTGATACCATTTTGGAAAATATATAACTTTTAAAGTTGCATTTAAGACGTTTGTGGAGTGGCTCCCGAAGTATCATATGCATGTATATGTATTATTCTCGTACAGGGAAAACATTTCTTCTTAAAAGTGCAAACAATAACGTGTAGTAAGTTTATTATCATTTTGGGAAGGAAATCACCTTTGTATTTTAATTTGAAATTATCGTAGCATGGATCCCGAAATTTCATTGATGTTATTACCGGTAGTTTCGTCGTACAAAAATTAAATACGAAAAGTAAATAATGTAACGTTTTGTTTTCATTTAGGTAAAGATATTGCTTGTAAATTTGACTATAAGACTCTCTCTCTCTCTCTCTCTCTCTCTCTCTCTCTCTCTCTCTCTCTCTCTCTCTCTATCTATCTATCTATCTATCTATCTATCTATCTATCTATCTATCTATATATCTATATATATATATATATATCTATATATATATCTATATATATATATATATAAAAATATAAATATAAATAAATATATAATATATATATATATATATATATATATATATCTATATATATATATATATATATATACATATATATATATATATATATATATATATATATATATATATATTTATAGATACATACATACATACATACATACATACATACATACATACATACATACATACATACATACATACATACATACATACATACATACCTACCTACCTACCTACCTACCTACCTACCTACCTACCTACCTACCTACATACATACATACATACATACATACATACATACATACATACATACATAC
>JAEAOA010000123.1:607500-745000 GCA_016746295.1 Potamilus streckersoni
CTTCGATTTAATTTAATTTAATTTAATTTAATTTAATTTAATTTAATTTATTTTAATTTTGTTTTCTTCCGTTTTGATGTCAACTGGAGACAGAAGTCATATATTTTGTATTTACAGTGTCGTACCGTAATGTAATTTATTTAAGCCGTTAGAATAGCTCTCGTATTTCATCACCCACCTTATTTATAATTTGTCATTAGAACACCGTGTAGCTTTTATGAAGCTAGGTTGCATCAGCACTTGCTATTCATGTCCCCCCCCACACACACACACGATTTTGCATCACTGTGATGGCCTTTCTACACGATACTAACACCAATAATGGCCTTTTCTACACGATACTAACACGAATAAGGAAAGAACTGATACCGGTAAATAGTACGGCTTTTTTAAATAGCGTGGTCTTGACGTAATTATAGATTACCTGACTCTCCTTTGCTCATACCGAATGATCCAATTCAGAATTGAACAGACAGCCTGAAAAGCGGACTCCCCAATAAAAAACTGGACGAACGACCTCCCTAGGTGTACATTTTTAACAATATCTTGAATATATGTGATCACATCGTCACGGACAAATCCAGGATTTTTTAAAATAAGAAGTTAACATGGGCTGGTTATTTTTATATAATGTCCAAGTCTACTCGGTTGTGCGCTGAAAACTGCACTGGTTTGACCTGGAAGGCATAAAAGGGGAGACAGAACAAGGTCTCACCGGACAGTTGTTTTGCCAAGTTTTCATCCGACAATGACCTATTGCAGAAAAATGATCATAATTTTACAATAAAGATACAAATAAAAACTAACTAATGATTTTTGTTGAAAGGATGCTTGTAAGATTCTGACTAAGGTATTAAGGTTAATTCCTTATGCAACTGGTGGTTTTGATACTGAACCTATACTACCACCAACCCCTCTTTTTTACATTCATTTTTGACAGAAAAGAGCTATTTTCAACCTGTTCCTGTGAGAAGCAGGCTCACAGAGTCAGTATGTACCTTATTGATCTTGAAAGTTCACTAGTACTATAACAAATTAACATACTTTTCATCACCCCTCAACCATGTAGATTTTTAGATATTTACCTCTGAAGCAGACACATGTAAATACGTAAGCCAAGTCGGATGCACATTTGCAGACTAAGTTACGCATTTGATCTCCAGTGCTGGTCTAACTGGGACAGGCAGTCACCAACAAGGCAACCCATTTACAAGCCTAACTCAAAGTAAATGTAAACCACATTACAGATTTAGCTTATGTGTGAGATTATAAATGCTAGGGTTGTGATAATCAGGCTCATGCCTTCTACCTTAAAAATTAGGGGGGTGTCAAAATACGAAACTATCCAGTGAGACCCAAACGCATTCACTTGTAAAGTCGTTCTTGTATCACGTATCACTCACAAAAATAAACATTTATTCGGGCAAGTTGTTCTTATGAGGTAGTGTGTGTGTGTGTGTGTGTGTGTATGTGTGTGTGTGTGTTATGATGATTTTCAGTAGTTACATGGTTGTATGATTATTAAAGGGGAGACAGAACACACGCATTCACTTGTAAAGTCGAGCCATATTTTGTTTCCAGTATCCGATGTGTGTACACGTCGACATAACTCAATAATACACTTATCAGTTGTTCCTTTATTGTTTCCTTTTCAGACTCGCATAAAAATGAACACTGATCTTTTGACTGGAAAACAGGTTGAAAAATACAAATTTGATGATGGTTCCGGTGAAGGGTCATCGCCGTCGTTTTTGACATCCTCTTCATCGTCGTCATCTATGTCTTCTAGGAGAAGGAAAGAAGGCTGTGTTAGGTTTCTAAAGAAGAATTTACTGCTTCTGTTGACAATATTCGGAGTCGTTCTTGGCTTTGCACTTGGCTTCTCAGTTCGTGAGGCACATCCCTCGGAAACGGTGATAATGTGGCTTGGTTTGTATATCTGGCAATTATTATTAATCCTTTTGTAAGATTTTTAAAAAATGTTTTTTTTTTCTCTAACATAAAGGTGCATATCTACTGCAGATTGTCTTGATCGATATTGCATTTGGTGCAAAACATTTTAAATATTTACTTTTAAAATAATTGTAATTTTTAAAATTTCTAAATATGTATTAGAAACCAATGGAGACTTTTCAATAGCTCTACTAAACATTTGCTTTGTTTTTTGTTATTTCCAGAATATAGTACATATTTGTCTTGGAACATTATCTATCTATCTATCTATCTATCTATCTATCTATCTATCTATCTATCTATCTATCTATCTATCTATCTACCTACCTGTCTGTCTGTCTGTCTGTCTGTCTGTCTGTCTGTCTGTCTGTCTATCTATCTATCTATCTATCTATCTATCTATCTATCTATCTATCTATCTATCTATCTACCTACCTACCTACCTACCTACCTACCTACCTACCTACCTATCTATCTATCTATCTATCTATCTATCTATCTATCTATCTATCTATCTATCTATCTATCTGTCTGTCTGTCTGTCTATCTACCTACCTACCTACCTACCTACCTACCTATCTACCTATCTATCTATCTACCTATCTACCTATCTATCTATCTACCTACCTACCTACCTACCTACCTACCTACCTACCTACCTATCTACCTATCTATCTATCTATCTATCTATCTATCTATCTATCTATCTATCTATCTATCTATCTATCTACCTACCTACCTACCTACCTACCTACCTACCTATCTACCTATCTATCTATCTACCTATCTACCTATCTATCTATCTGTCTATCTATCTATCTATCTATCTACCTACCTACCTACCTACCTACCTACCTACCTACCTATCTACCTATCTATCTATCTACCTATCTACCTATCTATCTATCTATCTATCTATCTACCTACCTACCTACCTACCTACCTACCTATCTACCTATCTATCTATCTATCTATCTATCTATCTATCTATCTATCTATCTATCTATCTATCTATCTATCTATCTATCTATCTATCTATCTATCTATCTATCTATCTATCTATCTATCTATCTATCTATCTATCTATCTATCTATCTATCTATCTATCTATCTATCTATCTATCTATCTATCTATCTATCTATCTATCTATCTATCTATCTATCTATCTATCTATCTATCTATCTATCTATCTATCTATCTATCTATCTATCTATCTATCTATCTATCTATCTATCTATCTATCTATCTATCTATCTATCTATCTATCTATCTATCTATCTATCTATCTATCTATCTATCTATCTATCTATCTATCTATCTATCTATCTATCTATCTATCTATCTATCTATCTATCTATCTATCTATCTATCTATCTATCTATCTATCTATCTATCTATCTATCTATCTATCTATCTATCTATCTATCTATCTATCTATCTATCTATCTATCTATCTATCTATCTATCTATCTATCTATCTATCTATCTATCTATCTATCTATCTATCTATCTATCTATCTATCTATCTATCTATCTATCTATCTATCTATCTATCTATCTATCTATCTATCTATCTATCTATCTATCTATCTATCTATCTATCTATCTATCTATCTATCTATCTATCTATCTATCTATCTATCTATCTATCTATCTATCTATCTATCTATCTATCTATCTATCTATCTATCTATCTATCTATCTATCTATCTATCTATCTATCTATCTATCTATCTATCTATCTATCTATCTATCTATCTATCTATCTATCTATCTATCTATCTATCTATCTATCTATCTATCTATCTATCTATCTATCTATCTATCTATCTATCTATCTATCTATCTATCTATCTATCTATCTATCTATCTATCTATCTATCTATCTATCTATCTATCTATCTATCTATCTATCTATCTATCTATCTATCTATCTATTCATGATCATTTTGGTCCCCTTTTGTACCTATACTGGCTGTATGGACAATTTGGGATTTATATTGGCATGTTTAGGCATACCAAGATTTTTCATTTTAGGTTTTGGTGGTGAGTTGTATCTACGAATGCTGAAGATGATGATTGTACCCCTGATATTCTGTAGTGTTGTCGCAGGTATGTTTCTAAATCAAATATCAGGATATCGTGAACATCTGAACATCAATCAAGCTCTCAAATGATCTTTTTATTATTGAATCATCGCTCACATTTGCGTGGAAGAAATGCAAGAGTGATTTCACTAATTATTAATGATGACGTTTTACCTGCATATATTTGTTTTTTAAACGTATATTATAAATTCTTTATGACAATGTTTGCATGCATGTATGTGCGAACATGTACGTATGCATATATGTATGCAAGAAAATATACTTGGAAGTATTTTGGCTATTTACAACTACACTTAATTGCTTCATGTATGTCAGTACTTACGTAAATTACGTAAGCATTATTTGAAATGTATTCATTCCTTTACAGGTACTGCATCAATGGATCCCAAATCGAATGGCCAGATAAGTTTGGTGTCCTTCATCTTCATCCTAGCTTCAAACGTCCTCAGCGCTGCTGTTGGCCTGTCTCTTGCTCTTATACTTAAACCAGGTACGTCCTCGCTTCAAACATTCTTAGCGCTGTGGTTGGCGTGCTTCTTACATTTTTACGTAGACTGGGAATATTCTCGACTCAAACGTCCTCATTGTTGATGTTGTCCTGTTTTCCTCACTCATACGTAAACAAAATAATATCCTAGAGTTAAATCCCCACAGTGGTTTTTTGGGCCCGACCTTTTTAATCTTAATCAAACCAGGTATATCATCGATACAGTGTATGATGTGTGGGATTATGATTTTTAACGTAGCTTTAAAAAACATTTCAGTCATTTCGCTACAATGTCTGCAGTGTGGCAGTTTATAGTGGTGTCTAGTACTGGGGCATCATGCCGCAGACATGTAGCATGATGTCCCACCCAGTCACATTATCCTGACACCAAGTCGACCATTCCAAACACTAACCTCTTAATGTTGAGTGTCAAGCGAGGCAGCTGTTAGTTCCCCTTTTTGTAAGTCTTTGGTATGACTCGACCTGGCATGGAACCCACGACCTCCTGCATCGCTCTAACCACTGAGCCACCGGACCGGTCCTATAATCGATACAAACGTTCGCGGTGTTGCTGTTGTTAAGCAGTATTTACTTCTTACTTAGTTCATGAATGCAGGCCATTTAAATTTGTCTTTTTCATAATTGTAATGATAGATTTTAATATATAACCAGTCCAAAACGTTTGATGCATTTGTTCTCACTCTTTCTTAAATCCATGGATTATGGAGTTAAACATTAAACTGGTTTCACTGCAACTTCTTTGCCATCAAAACTAAATATTGTTCCATAGAGAATACTAACAATTTAGCCGTCTCAGAATCAGATTTAGAGAGAATTCCAACAATTTAGTTGTCTCCGAGTGAGATGTGAAGAATAATAACAATTTAGCAGTCTCAGAGTGAGTTATGGAGAATATTAACCATTTAGCGGTCTCCAGTGAGATGTGGAGAATTCTAACAATTTAGCAGTCACAGAGTGAGACATGGAGAATTCTAACAATTTAGCAGTCTCAGATTGAGATGTGGAGAATTCTAACAATTTAGCTGTCTCAGAGTGAGATTTGGAGAATATTATCATTTTAGCTGTCTCAGAGCGAGATCGTCAATACAAATCGCTTGAACTAAATATTGCAACCCATTCTTGATAAGAAGTTGCTACTAATCGCAACCCAAAATGAAATCTCCTGTTTTTGAACAAAATCGGCTAATGTTTTCTTTGCGAAGAGTTCCTTCTTTATGGTAATTGCTTTGTGGTTTCATAACCTTGCTTGCTTCATCATGCGCTGCAGCATTCAATGATATTACCTTGTTGCATAATTAACTCAAGACCGATTATTCAATGGGTTGTTTTGTTCTCTCAATGTCTTGTTCCTTTGAACGAAACACATTCATCAAAGAATTTAATAGACAAGTATCACCACGAATATTACAGATAGGTACTGCAAGAGATTAAATTCTATAATTATATTCTTCCATAACACTGAACTGTCAGAGAGGCTTTCTTCCATAACAATTTTGACATAATTTTGTTAATAAAAAAAATTACAAACGAATACAGGCCTCTACCTGGATATAATTAATTGACTGATCTGGTAACCTACATTTAGAACGTAATCCACATTTGGAGTCGTATGAATCGAGACAAAGCGTCGTAGTATGACACAGGAAAAGGATCTTACACGAGTGCTTTCTTACACATAAAGAGCTACGTGGTAAATATATTTCTTGTCGTAACAATAAATATACTTCGGAATTTGCATGGAAAAAATTTCCAAATGTGTTAGTCGGAACGCAGCTCTCCATTGCCTGAGCTGTGGTCCTACGCATAATACAGGTAAAAGGAAATTGTATTATTTATAAATTAAAAAGTAGGTTGTAAACAAAGGATCGATGCTTGTATTGTCTTAATCTTTATATATATATATATATATATATATATATATATATATATATATATATATATATATATATATATATATATATATATACATACAAATTTTTCTTTGTGTATAGGAGTAGCAGGTGGTACTCCACAAAGTAACTCCAAGATGGAAAATGCTTTGCAAACCCAAGATATCTTGGCTGACTTAATCAGGTAAGCTTGTTGGAAATAAAGGGTTTTTTTTTTACATTTTTGCAAGCAAGAGCCGATGTTTTATATTTCATTATAACTGAACAAGTTTGCTAATCTCTCTCTCTCTCTCTCTCTCTCTCTCTCTCTCTCTCTCTCTCTCTCTCTCTCTCTCTCTCTCTCTCTCTCTCTCTCTCTCTCTCTCTCTCTCTCTCTCTCTCTCTCTCTCTCTCGCTTGAAAGTCAACCTCATCTCTCTCTCTCTCTCTTGAAAGTCAACCTCATAGACGTCCCATACCACCATTACAGTCCCCAACGATGGCCAGCAGTAAAAATCTCACCCGAAAAAATATCATACGTTTGGCGTCAGCTTAAATCAGGATCAATAACTCACGTCTATGGTATCTTCAAAGTACACATATTAAGAGTAATCAGCTGATCTTGGTGGGTTCATGCTATGGTCAAAATAAATAAATAAATAAATAAATAAATAAATAAATAAATAAATAAATAAATAAATAAATAAATAAAATAAATAAATAAATATTCCGTGCATGAGAGACAATATTTTGTTTTATTAAATCTTTATTTTTCAGAAACATTTTTCCTGATAATTTGGTTGAAGCGTCTTTCAGAAAGACCCAAACTCGGTATTACAAAGAAGATATTTCCGTATCCCAAAATGTGACCAACGGAACTGCTGTCGCTGAAACAGTTATAAATTTGACAAAAGAGATAGGAAAAACAGATGCTGCTAATATACTCGGTATGCATAGAGACCTGTTATTTTAATTTTACATATAATTCAAATTGATTCATATAAACTTTCGTGCTTAATTTGCATTAGGTTCATGTCGACTTCCGTCATATACCTTATGACTGCCGCTATTGGAAAGAGGTATATATTACAAATTATTCGTTAGAAAGATTGCCTCGAAAAGATATTGTTTTGAAATTTATTTAGCGTTATGAATTGTCTAAAACATTCCTTAGAAGGACATGTTTTCATAGTCATTATTTGGATTATCAATCAGTGTGTTAAATATAGACAATAACACTTTTTTGTTAAAATTCACTGTTGTTTTACAGAGAGAACAGGAGTGTTATCATTAATAGTTCCTTATAGGCACGGTCTAACTTCAAACTACGGGGACCCGTACAGACTATGATTATATCACTGCAGGTCAGGTCTGTGTTGATTACAGATGAATTCGACTTATAAGCTACTAAAGACGGTAGACGCATGCCTTTGTCATTGACAAATGGAGGATTGCATTGCCATGTATAGCATATCGTGGGCTGAAAAATTACGTTAAATCCCATAACAACAACATTGGTAAAAGTATTTTCGATTATCTTAGTGAGTGTTTGACCGTGAGATAAACATTTGCGGTTATTATATTTGTTTTCTAAAACAAATGGTTATATTAACATATTTTCATCATATTTATTAACGTACTGGAACGGTGCATATAAGGCATAAAGTGGATTAGTAAATTAAATATGGTTCAACTAAAATAGTTGCAGAATGTAAGCGAGAAGGGCAAAATAAATAAATAAATAAATAAATAAATAAATAAATAAATAAATAAATAAATAAATAAATAAATACAAGTCGTTGTAAGCAGTTTTAATTTTTTCAGGTATGATATTTGCGGCAAGTCTATTGGGTATAGCAGCTGGGTCGTTGAAGGAGAAGGGAAAACCATATCTGGATTTCTTCATTGCTTGCTCCGACACTGTTGTTGTTGTCGTTCGTTGGCTGATGTGGTAGGTTGTATTATAAATACTTTGCTGTGACCAATCGAACTCGTTTCAGGACAGAACCTAAGTTCCTTAGTGATAAGCGCTTTCGTCTTTTGAACTGAGGGATGGGGATTAGATTTCTAACATCGGATAAAGCCATATTGACTGGCCATAAATAAATCCTTGGGCATGGCACATTATCTGCATCAGCACGATAGAATCTTCATGTAGTACAACAAAAACCAACAAAAACAAAATGAAACTTTAGAACATTTTATAGTTGAAACAAAAATCGTATTTTTCGAAATGAAACGTATGTAAGGATTCTGCGGGGAATCTAAAGCAAGTCGACCTTCTACAATTTCTTAGAAAAAGGTCCAATCCACGATAATTATTCTAAAAATAATAATTTTTAAAACCAAAGTTGGAACATTTAAATGCTCCTTATCATGCCATTGCTTGACAGGAAATTAATTGATAAAAAAAGCAATTGTTATACTTTTAAGGGTGACCCCGATTGGAGTGACAAGCCTTATTGCCGTGTCAGTAGCCAGTGTAGCAGACGTTAGGAATGTGTTTAGTCAGCTTGGCATGTTCATAGCATGCGTGACTATTGGCATTGCGATTCATCAGATCGTCATGATGCCTCTAACGCTTTTCATCTTCACCAGGAGAAACCCCTTCTCATTTCTACTGAGCATCGCCAGGCCATGGATGATTGCATTTGCATCAACTAGCACGTAAGGTTACATTTCCTATATTTTCGATTTGTTATGTGCATGCTTTGGTTTCAGTATATTACTAAGCTAATTCAATCAATCACATGATGTTTAATCTTTCCGAGGTCCTTAAGCAAAGTAATTCCCTTTTGTTTCATCTTGATTTTTCCTAGAGATCTACATACACATCGAAGTGTGTAAGTTGTATAGAATTCGAAGCAGCATCAGTGTCTTGTTAATAAATTTAGCCTCTAAGATTTGACTTAAGATGATAAAGCAGGAAGTGGAGAATTTGTCTGTTCCAGAAATGTCACTGGCAGTATTCGCATTATTGTTTTGAAAGGCAACTATTTCCAGAAAAGGCAGGAAGCAATTTCCCTAATGTCTGATATCTTATATCCATGATTCTACGTAAACGCATGGTCAGAGCTGATGTATTAACTTGCACAAATTTGGGAAACTAGTCAGCTAAAGATGGTAAAACATAACGTCAGCAGATAACAAAAGAAACACAAAAAAACGCTTTCACATTATTTCTTATGAGCAGTACAAATATTGATAGTTACTTAAGCTTACTTGATCGGCATCTATTTTTTTTTAAATTTGTTTTTTTCGGAATCGTTATGTGTTAGTGTTTACTGAGAACTCATTTCTGCTGATCACAAATATTTTTCATGATGTTCATAATTGTATACATTATTGTAATATTAAAGTGATAATTAAGTTTTAGTATGGTAAATTTATCACATTTACGAGTGTCTATCTTACGTGACCAGTCCAATTTAGTAACGTGTGTTGTTATCGTTTTTATATAAGAAAAAGCAGGAAGAAGTTTAGAGAAAAATATAAATATCAGATGTTCGTATTAAATAAATTCAGTGCACCAGAATACAATATTTTGATAATTTACTCTCCAGTTTATCCTATAAATTATCTGCATATGCTTCCCAGGGCGGTTGCCATTCCGGAGATGAACTATGTCTGTGAAGAGAAGCAGAAAATTGATAAAAGAGTTGTCCGCTTCGTCATCCCCTTTAGCGTCACTCTTAGTTGCAATGGCGGTGCTGTGTACATCGCCAGTTCCTGCATCTTCATTGCCAATTTGACTGGTTCCTCCACCAGCATTGGGGATATACTAATGATTGGGTAAGGTTTCTTCCATGCATCTGAATGTGTGAGTGTGCGTGTTTGTATTTGTGTGAGTTTTTATATCTGATGCTAATCAGTATAGCTGAATTTGAAGCCTGTATGTGATAACGTTCTATATTAATTAGAGTGAATTACATTTTTGGGGTTTAATAAACATCTAAATTTATTTCATATGAAAATTTGTCACTTTTATGAGTGAGCATATTTTAAGTAAAATTGAACTTCTGTCATACCATAATGTTCGTGGATTTTTCGTGACCAAAGAAAACTTACAATTTAAAACCATAATACATCCTGATATACTCGTTTTTAAATCCTTAATACATCGATATACAAGTTTTTAAAACCGTAATACACACCAATATACTCATTTTAAACCGTAATACACCCCGAAATACTCCTTTATAAAACGACAATACATCCCGATATACTCGTTTTTAAAACCGTAAAACGCCCTGATATACTCGTTTTTAAAAACGTAATCCACCTGATATATTCCTTTCTAAAACTGTAATACACCCGATATACTCGTTTATAAAACGACAATACACCCCAATATACTCGTTTTTAAAACAATAAAACACCCTGATATAATCCTTTCTTAAACCGTAATACACTCTGATATACTCGTTTTTAAAACCGTAATTCACTCTGATATACTCGTTTTTAAAACAGTAATACATACCGGTATACTCGTTTTCAAAACCTTAATACACCCCAATATACTCGTTTTTAAAACCATAATACACCCCAATATATTCGTTCTTAAAACCGTAATACACCCTGATATACTCCTTTTTAAAACTGTAATACACTTTGATATACTCGTTCTTAAAACCGTAATAAAGCCCGGTATACTCGTTTTTAAAACCTTAATACAACCCGATATACCCGTTTTTAAAACCATAATACACCCCGTTATACTCGTGTTTAAAACCGTAAAACACCCTTATATACTCGTTTTCAAAACCATAATACACCCCGATATACTAGTTTTTAAAACCGTTATACACCCTCATATACTCATACATCCCGATATACTCATTCAGAATTTGTTGCTGTTGGAAAATTGACATTCAGATCAAGACAATGGTATGACTGATAAAAATACTACCACTATAAATAATAACGACAATAAGAACGACTATTACTATTTGTATTACTAACACAGGCTGTTAACAACAATTGCTGCAATGGCTGTGCCATCCGTTCCAAGCGCCAGTGTCATGGCGGTTGTCATGATTCTTACGTCAATGAGCATACCTGTTGGGGACATAGCACTTCTCTTGGCGGTAGAATGGTACCTGTAAGTATACTTTTATTAATGTTCCCCGCATATGACTGAACGTATGAATCAATAATCCTATCTATCCGTACCTACGTGTGGTGGTTCATTTATCTTTTTGCCTTTGATTCCTGTATGCACAAATTCCACTTTTGGAACGTTTAGTGAATTTAATTTCACCATTAAATAGGTTTGTCATGATTTACAAACGAATATATAAATCTTTAGTTACTGATTAACATATGTTTTCTTAAACCAACAAATTTAGTTTGTTATAGTTATGTCGCATATGTGTATCATATTAAAAGAGTGAAAACAAATGCAAAGGGGGAATTATTTTTAAAACATGTGCCACCTAGGCTTAGGAAAACAACAAAAATATCTACTTCATGCTTGGGACAATCTGCGCTGTCCCTGTTATGTTTTTACAGTTTAATGATACCTTTTCAAATAACATTAATTATCAGTCTTATTAATATCATATATCCACTTTCTTATGTCAAGGTCTGAGAGCGCGCGCTTAGCGGTCATATTCTGGTGACCTATATTATTACGATAATAATTACCATACTAATTTTATCAGCCAATCAGATGAAATCTTGTATCTTCACGTTTGGATGATTGAAAAGCATGGCCGAAGAGCATTAATGCATGCCGTACCATCTGGTTCACATTAGTTTTTCTGAAAACTGCATTATCATTAGGTAATTCAAAGGTCACAAGAACATGACGGATTTGCGTTCGCTGCTAAATCTTCGCAATAAGACACTAGAGATTGGAATTAAATAAATTACACTACAGGGTAATGTAGATTAGATTTACACACGCATAGAACGCTCATCCTGCTATTGGCATTTTATGGTCGATGTAAACCCTGTAAGAATGTAAATTATGGCTTAAATCACCATCATCTGTGTGATATGATTACGAACGATATTTGATAAACGGTGAAAATCATTTTCGCGATAAATGTCATTACTATAACATCATGAAGTGAATTCAGTTGCTTAAGCTTTACTTGCTGACATATTATTAGTTATTGTCTTGGAATATGTTGACAAATCGTGTTTAAATTTGAGATATGATTCGCCGTGCCTGTTTATTCATATGCCTCTTACCTAGGTTGTTTTTCTTTGTTTTTGATAAAGAGACAGAATACGATCTACGAGCAGCGTAGTTAGCCACACATTCAACGCCGCTGTCACGTATCACCTCTGCAAGAAAAGATTAGAGGAGCAAGAAGAAGCGTATATGAGACGAAATGAAACAGAAATGACTCTACTGAGCAAAAATGTAGAAGAGAAAACGGAAATATTGGAAGTCATTAATGTGGTGTGATAGCTTTATTGCTTTTTAAAACGTCTTCAATCTGATAAAACTCAATATCATAATCACACAGAGGTACACCGTAGAGCGGTTATTCATTAAAGCGGTCTGGAGATTGGCATTTATGTGATACATTTTAATCAAAGAATTGCACATTTCTTCATGGCAAAAGATACATAAATGCTAAAAATGCAATGTCTACTGCATCTTTTTTGCATCTGCTAAAGGGCTGTGTTTCTCTTGGAAGTTCCATTATACGACTTGGTTCTTTAGTATTTACAATTCGCCGTTTCTGTTGTTAGTTACGGTATGTGATTTTGTACTTAAAATGAAAAGTTTCCGTTGTTTGGCACAGTGTATGATTTTGTACTTACAATTGAAAGATTCAGTTGTTACGCACCGTATATAATTTTGTACTTACAATTGAAAGATTATTTTCTATGGTACAGAATATGATTTTGCACTTACAGTTTGTTTTGCTTGGATGCCGTGTGAATAATCTGTAAATCCGCCATGCAATTACAAAACATATTACTTTAGTGTATATTTATCTTTTATATATGTTTTGTTTGACATTTGCTTTAGTTTTACTTTTTTTTTAAAGAATCTCAATTGAAACTGAATGAATTGTTATAATACAGTATGAACAACTTTTGTTGACGTAGCATTTTCATGACGCTTTACTATTTTTGTGTAATATCTAATTAATTTATTTTCATAATCATTGATAACATGAAACCTTTTTGGTATCACTTGGCTGAATAGACGATTCGCATACAAATTCAAAGCAAAATGAGTTGAAGAGAAGCTATGTTCTTCAGTGTTTATATTTAAATGTTCTTTCGTACTATACCAGACGAGAGAATGATAAATATATAGATTAACATTGTATCCTTCTTTTGGATCTTTAATTTTTTTTTTACTTTAGAAATGTCGAGGCACTGCCAGGTTCCATTTTATAAACGAAAAATGTTGAAGGACCATCAAACACCATTTTCAACATTTACGTCTCGTGAGTTATCTATACTTAAAAGATAGGGTACTGTCGAAATCCATATTCTTTACTAATATGTCGAGACTTTGTCGAGCATGATAGTCCAATTTCACGTATTTCACAGACTTTTATTTTCTTAACTGCATTTAGAATACGCATATGTTCCCGTTATAGTAAGTAATTACATTATTCGAATGACGCAGTTACATTTCTATGTTTTACAAGTATTTGCTATTTAGAGTTTATGTTGTTAAATATAAAATATTACAATTTGTATATATAATTTGTTGCTTATGTTTACATCATTGAATTATATATAATTAAATTGTTGATACAAATATGTACTAAATTTGTTGCTTATAAAAATAAAAAATTGTTTTAACTCAAATCTCCATCTTGTGCTCTCATTACATTATGAATCATTTTGTTGCAGTTCATAATTTTCAATATCTGTTTGACATTAGATTGCTTTGATCAAGTCACTGCTTTCTTCATCCAGACTTAAAATTTATTGTAATCAGTTTCCACTCATAAACATTTCATATGTATTTACATACATGCATAAGTACATAAAATCAAACAATATTCATAAAACAAAGTCTTCATTTAGTTACAAATAACAAGTCACATAACACTTATCTTTGTCAGACAGACAGACATACACAAACATAAAAACTTATCTTTGTCAGATAGACACACATCAAAATCTATATATCCATCTATGTATGTGTGTCTATATATATATATATATATATATATATATATATATATATATATATATATATATATATATATATTTATTTATATATATATATATATATATATATATATATATATATATATATATATATATATATATATATATATATATATATATATATATATATATATATATATATATATATATACACATACACACACACGTGGACGTGCTGAGGGCGTGGGACAGGAGCAGAGAGAAAAAGATGATATAAAGGGTTGGTGCCAACACGAATCCCTGCTTCACGCCTCTCTTTATGGGGAAGGAGCCTGAGGTGGATCCATCGTACAGGAATGTGCCCTTCATATCGGTCTGGAAGGAGATTATCATGCTACGAAGTTTTTTAGGGGGGGAGGGCAGCCGATATTCCCGAGAAGGCCAAAAAAGCCCTTTAGCTGACCAGGTCGAAGGCCTTGATGAGGTAATTGAACATCATGTAGTGTGGTTGACCTTTATCTCTGCTTTTCTCTTGGAGTTGTCGGATGGAGAAGATCATGTCTGCTGTCGGCCTTCCTGCTCTGATGCCGCCCTGGGATTCCGGGTAAACGCGGTCCATCAGCAGCTAAAGCCTGTTGAAGAAGATGCGGACAAAGACTTTGCCAATCATGCTGAGAAGTGAAATTCCTCTGTAATTGTTAGTCACTGCGGTATCCCTTGTTTTTGTATATGGTCACAATGGTGGCGTCTCTCATGTCTTGGGGGACTGCTCCTTTCACCCAGCAGAGGCAGTGTTTGATGGCTTCTGGCGGGATGCTATTGCTACATGGTGCTTTGTCATTTGGGAAGGAATCGATCGTATTGCTGAGTTCCTCTTAAGGTAGGCATTTTTCTAGCTCCTCCATAGTGGAAAGTTCCTTTTCGCTGTTGAGCGCCACATCGGCGACTGACGTTTCTTGGGAGTACAGCTCTGAGTAGTACTCCACCAATATGGTCATCTGTTGCTCACGGTCTGTGATCCTCTCACCCCTCAAAAATTTCATCATAGGGCCTAGAACCTTCTTAATGCATTTGTACATATCTTGGATGTTTCCTGACTTAACAATGGGCTGGATTCATTCAAACAATTGCTGCCATTATTTTCTTGCTGACTGTCTAGCGATGCGTTTTTTGGTCCTTCAAGCTCTTCTGGGGGTAGCGTTCATTTAGGACATTTATTGTAAGCTATAAAGGCTTCCCGTTTGTTCTGGCTTGCTGGTTCCATCCTTGAAAGGTGTGCGTTGTACCAGTCCTGGCTGAGCCGTTCCTTCTTGCCAAACATGAGACATGGCTGTGTTATAGATGGTGTCCTTCATGGTGATCCACTTGGCTGTGGCATCGTGCTCTGGCAGGTTCTGGAGAGCATGATCCAGGGCGGACACATACTCCTCAGCCTTGGAGGGGATATACATCTGCGCAATGTTGATGAGAGGGTGTCTTTTTGGTTTGGAGAGGTGTAGTATTCGTTCCTGTAGGCGCTCCCTGCTAAACACAAGGGCATGGTCGGAGTCGAAGTCTGCACTGTGGTTGCTTCTGGTGGAGAGGATACTTTTCAAGACAAAGCGCTTGGTGATGACTAAGTCGAGTTGGTGCCAGCGATGAGGCCTGTGATGTTTCCATGAGACTTTGGGTTGTGGCCTTCACTTGAAGAAGGTGTTTGTAACGCACAGGTCATGATATGTGCACAGCTCCATCAGTCTTTGACCATTTTGTTGGTCTTTCCTGTGCAATGATGTCCGAGGTTGGTCGACCATGAATCATTGTCAGCTCCAACTCTAGCATTAAAATCTCCTAGGAAAAATAGTAACTCGTCCTTAGAACATCCTTTGATCTGTTCTTCCAGCTGTCGACATAATTGATCCTTTATGTCTTCTGAAGACGTGAGGGCGTGGGCATACACACTGAAGATGTTGACAGGACCTTCAGCAGTGGTAAGGCGGATGGACAAGAGGCTTTCCGAGCCCCCTGAGGGAGACTCAACCATGGTCAGGAGGGTATTTTTTATGGCAAAGCCAACTCCGTGCTGCTGGGGCTCTTCAAGTTCTCGGCCTTTGCAGAAGATGTAGTTTTTCCCTCTGAGAAATCCGCTAGAGGCAAACCTGGCCTCCTGGAAGGCAGCAATGCTGATATTTAGCCTGGTGAACTCTCTGTCAATGATGGCCGTCTTCCTAGTGTCGTCCACCTTACTAAGGTAATCGGAGATGCCTGTACGCATCGTGGCCGTCTTCCTAGTGTCTTCCACCTTACTAAGGTAATTGGAGATGCCTGAACGCATCGTGCGCACGTTCCAGCTTGCAAGACAAAGAGCTGAAGTCTTCTTTAAAGGTTTCTTGAATCTTTAGTCTGGTGCAGAGGTTCCGTCTGCTTGTCGTGCTGAAACACACTGAACTCCAGGCACCCACTGAATTAGGCAGATGTTGTCGGGCCAACACCTTACTGACCAGTGGATGTCCGGCTTATGGTGGGCGGTAGTCGACCAGTGGGATTCGATGTTCCATCCCACCATGGAAGCTGACCCGTGGCGTCATTTCCCTACGCCAAACGGGTGGTCTTGTAACCCGTAGCATGTCAGCTTTAGTCTTATTTCCTCACTCACGGGCGTGTAGTATGGAGTTCCTAGGGCTGCTCATACGTCAGGATCCCCCTTTCGTCCTTGCTGGGGTCCAAATCAATGCTGAGCATGACATTTGGCACCAGTTTGGATGCAGGAGGTGCCATTCATTCTTGACACCCAATCGCCGTAGGAGCTCCATTCCGGATTTTCTGTCTGGTTTTACTCCTTGCCTTCTCTCGAAAATATCCACAAGGCAGCAAAGCCATCATCAAATGGCACTTCGCTGGTTTCGAATTAGAGTTTCCATCTCCTAGATGAACTGCTGACAAGGCTAGCGATCTCCGTCTGCCCGTATTTGGAGTCAAGAGTTTTCCTTCTCTTAGAATGGCTACATGTCAAGGCTAAAGATCCCAGTCTGCCCACCCAGTTATATCGCCTGGAACTCAGTGGCGCCGCACAGCAGGCTATATGAAAACAGGAGGCCCCAGGTGAAGGTGCTGCTGTGTACACAATAGTATAGGAAAGGCCACATGCAAGTACTTTGTGCCCAGCAAAGCCAGACAGTGGTTCCGCAGCGATCACTACACCTGGAAAGGAGAGGCTATGAAAGACGCTTCACTTACCTTTATACACACACACACACACACAGATGTAGGGAGTGTGAGATATATGCAACATACCAAATGAATCAAAACAGAAAACACAAACAAATGGGCATTCAGAAAGAGAGAATTGTGTTCGTAGTGTAAGAGTATTTAAATTTATAATGGTCATTATTTCAGATCGTCACTCTCTATTCACTCCACACACCTTACTGTACATATTTTTATCCTCAGAAAACATCGAAATAAAATATAAACGCATCACTTTATTCTGTGCAGATTGAGTTTGGTCTCCAAATATATGTCAATGATACACTAAGCTCGTCTCCACTGATCCTCCTGTGGTCAGTGGGTCCGCATCCAGGATTGGAAATAGTTCATGTCAATGATTCCTCCTTCAGTAACACCATGCCAAATATGATCTTCTCCATCACTCTGTGTATATGAAGTTCAGGATATAAGGAAAATAGACGGAGGGAAGGACGTGATCCCTGACTGGTTATACATTCATACCTATTCTACACAATACCATATCAAAGACATATTAATGAATCTAATTCAAATCAAATTACAACTAACTTAGCTATTATGTACACATAAAATGGTAAACTATAATGTTTACTGAAAATTGTATTCATAAATTTAAGTTTTTCGTTTGTAAATGCAATGTTTACATATCTCACTTTTTGTCCAAGATTGTTTATTGTGCTTTAAGATGGTTGTGATTTATAAATATGTTGATATGGCTTGTTGACCTGAAAATGTTCTTATAGGAACTTATAACTCAGGTCATCTTATTGTGTCTTGCGTTTTAATAAACGGTGGATTTACCAAACTTATTCGTATCTAAAGTCTATTCTGTGTAGTTATTTATTGTTGTATTCAGATATAATTCCGGAAAAATGATTTTAAATCGTTCATTGGAAGTAATAAGTTGCTAGTTGACTGGATTAGCACTATTTTTACTCGTTGAATGGATTAGCACTAGTTTGGAATTATTGTGAGTTCATTCAAGGATATTCTTGATTACGTGATTACGTGATTGTGACAAATCGAGACTTTCGTGATTATTGGAATTCATTCGGAACATTTTATGTTGCTGGACTGGTGATATTTAAAATCTGAAATTCTTGTTTCATAGCGTTGATTTAAATTTCATTTTCTAACTCAAGGTATTAAATGTCATCTGTTGAATTACACAGCGGTGGTTGACATATCAAAAACAATTCATTTCATATACCGAGAAACTCACAAAGCTATGGAAGGTGTTGTTTTACGTGTTGATGATTTATTTATTCTTACAATCCTTTTAGTCTATGTGATGTTGAATACATTATACGAATTTTGTCATGGGACAACTATCTGATTTATAATCCGGGGAAATGCATGGCTCCCCGTAAATACCCACATAAACATGATTTGCAGTGACTTTTATTATGCTATTTTAGTTTCTAAATTTCGTACCTAAAGTCACTATTCTTAATGACAGGCTGATTTCAGTTCTTTAATATTTGGGGTAGGTTGGGTTGGGTGGGGTAGGGGTGGGTGGGTAGGGGTGGGTGGAATTGGGTTGGTTGGGATGGGCTGGGTGGTGTGGAGTGGGTGGGGGTATTAATACAGTTAGTCCCAGTTTCAATGCAATACAACTTTGTAGATGCACTAAGGTGTTCACCACCAATATAAACTAGTTCACTTATAACCTAATTCTTACCATCGAGTACTACACTTAATTTTTATTTTCAAGTCCACGTTAGTGGGAAGAGACATAGAAGTAAGTTACTTTTGTGAGGCTGTCACCTATTTGTCTATAACTAATGCATTTTGTTGAAAGATTTTAATCCGTGTATATTTTCCAACTTAATTGTAGAGTCTAGTCCTAAGTGGAATAATTTACTATGGCCCAAAAGCAGTCTGTTATGTTACATCGTCGGTACACTCCTTTACGTAAATTTGCTTGTCTTTCATATGCAAATATTTCCGCATTCTAATCCAACTATAGGCATTCACCATCCTAACGCCAAGCAATTCATTCTGATACATGCTTTTTAAACACGGTCGTTGTTAAAATGTTTTCGTTTGCTTATATTTCTTAAGCTTGTTCATGGTGTTTTCATATTTTGGGATGAATCATAAGGAAGTAAAAAAAATGCATTTGTTGACAAGAACGATATGTCCTTTGACCATGCAACTATGATAACATCTTCGAATAAATCAGTTTTTTTAATAAAAAAAGTAAACAAAAAAACTTTTTTTGCTATTTTTGCTTATATTTCTTTAACCACTGGATGAGGTTCCTCATGATTTGAATGAATTACTACGAAGTCCATTTTGCAACGCGCACTATAGATCAGTTGATATTTAGATCACAGACAAACAAAGTATATAAAAATAGATATTTGCATAAAAGTTTTAGTGCTCAAAGAATTGTATTCGCTTTAATTTCACAAACACTGTTCCTACATTAGATGAAATATGACGAATGTACAACAATACTGTAACATTCTGACTCCACTATGGGGGATTGGATAAATGTCACAAGTTTCACATCATTGTATTGACACTGGTCCCAACTTGCAGCTGTAGGAGAAAAGTAACAAACAAAACTTTACATGTCAGAAAGTCACATACTGAAGGTCACATAAAATAGCTGAGATAAAAAGTTACCAGACTTAAATAAACCCCAGTGATATCAATTTTATATCCTTCTATTACACTTTTACGACTTCATTTGCTAACAAGTACCCGTTTCCTGTGCAGCCACCAATTCAACGTGATCACTAACAGAATTAATAAAGAAAAATATAATATAATAAGTTCAATAAATTGTTTTGAACATTTAAAGTGTGGCATTTTGTCATGTGACTTTCTGGCCAAGTATATTTATCACATTTTGTTTTGTAACTTTCTGTCTATTTATATTAACACACAGGTCCCTGGGTTTCTTGATAATCACATGAATTGTAAGCAGCCTACCTTATGTTTAGACATGTCTGTGAGAGTGCAAGGCTGTAGCTTTTAGATATGTCTGTGAGAGTGCAAGGCTGTAGCGTTTAGATATGTCTGTGAGAGTGCAAGGCTGTAGCTTTTAGATATGTCTGTGAGAGTGCAAGGCTGTAGCTTTTAGATATGTCTGTGAGAGTGCAAGGCTGTAGCTTTTAGATATGTCTGTGAGAGTGCAAGGCTGTAGCTTTTAGATGTCTGTGAGAGTGCAAGGCTATAGCTTTTAGATATGTCTGTGAGAGTGCAAGGCTGTAGCTTTTAGATATGTCTGTGAGAGTGCAAGGCTGTAGCTTTTAGATATGTCTGTGAGAGTGCAAGGCTTTAGCAAAGTTATGACAAAGAAATCAGTGGACTAGAATTATGCATAAGCAAAATGCACACATTTGTTCACCCCACCTAAGCTCAGCCATCTTAAAATACCGCCGAGACAGGCATTTCTATTCTCATTTTTTTTTCCACTGCGTCAAGCCATTTTGTTTTCGTTGTATTTTGCATTTTGCCAAGTAATATACCCTTTGTTCTGCTGCCGGATAACCATTTCATTTCTCACAAACGTAAACGTGAATTTCCTTTTGAATGGATGAACTAGAGATGAAATGTTGGATTCTGTCGAATATATGAGTTCCTTCCTTTGAAGAGCATTCAACAACAACAACAACAACAATAATAATAATAATAATAATAATAATAATAATAATAATAATAATAATAATAATAATAATAATAATATCGACTGCTCCGTTGACCTAGTGCTTAAAGCGTTCGTCTCGGATGTGGGAGGTCGTTGGTTCGTTTCCCGGTCGAGTCATATCAAAGACTTGCAAAAATGTTACTAACAGCAGCCTCGCTTGGCGCCTATCATTAAGAAGTTAGTGTTAGGACTGGTCGGCCTGGTTTTATGATAATGTGACTGCGGCATGATGCCCCAGTGCTAGACCTAACAATAAACTGCAGATATCTTAGCGATATGACTGGGGGAAAAAAAATAAAGTTACGTTAAGAGTCATAATCATATCACATCATTAATAATAAAGAAGAAGAAGAACAATAATAAACAACAGCACCACTCCAAATCCGGACTACCGAATCAGCTCTCTTACCACACCCCATAAAAAAATTCAAATAGTGCCTGGCAACCTGAACGTTGCATATAACAAGTTCTCTTTGCAATTAGATGATTAATTCTTCACAAAGGAAAAGGTTGAAATGTTGATGCTCACCATAACTATATTTTGCGCTCCCCCTTCAATTCATAATAAAATGGGATGACTTTATGATCGTGTTGGTTAATCTTTTATTATTATTATTATTATTATTATTATTATTATTATTATTATTATTATTATTATTTTTTATTATTTTTATTATTATTATTATTATTATTATTATTATTATTATTATTATTATTATTATTATTATTATTATTATTATTATTATATCCTAATATAAATACCTTTGATATAAAACTGTGTGGGACACAGTTGAAATGTTCACTACACACATGTCTGAAAATTACATAAATCGTTTTAAACAGCATTATGGTACAAAACAAAGGCCATGGGGCATTTTAATTTCAGTTGAAAATACAACGGAAGTTATTAGTTGATGTTTTAAAACACATTAAAATTAAACAATGGTTCTTGATATTTTATTGACCAGAAAATGACTGCAACAACATGAAATAGCAAAGCCTTTGGAACGATGAAAGTGGGAGTGATTATAGTAAGAAAGTGGGCTTAAATCTTGCAATAATTTTTTTTTTCTTCTGATTATCAGCAACATCTGGAATAATGTAATTTCTAAACTGCATAAAGCTCATGTTTTATAATTGCGTTTATTGAAAACAAAAGAAGTGTCCATACACAATCGATGTATGGCTGACAAATACTTTTAACACATCCAAGTTGGAATTGTCCACCCAGGAAAAGTAACGTACACTTCCGCTCTGTAATTCAACATATTGCATCTAAAACATGGACATGGAAAACTAAAATCTCGACATACGAAATAAAACTTTCAGTACAGACAATTTCATTCAAATGTGAAGTGGAATTTTCGTCACACAGTGTTGAAATTTTAACCATCGCTGTGTAATTCAAAGGCTAACAAATATATTTTTTTTAAAAATAAAAAACAACAACAAAAACAACAGACATGAATTAGAATTTTGGACCACGGCTGTGAAATTGGACAGAAAATTAAAAAAAAAAAAACTTATGCAGTTAAACTTTCAACGCAATCAATTTCACTTAACATGCGAAACTGGAATTCTCAATAATCTAACTTGAAATTTCAACCACCGCCGTTTCATTCAGCCAGTAAAATGTAAATATTTAAAATGGAACCTTCAAACACAACTATGTAATTCAACAGAAACTTTAAAACTCAGTGTATGAAACTGACCTTTCAACACCAATAATTTAATTCAACATGGTATGAAAATGTCAAAAAATATTTTATATGTGCATCAATGTGGAATAAATACTTAAGAATATATACACATTCACGCGTGCCTATATCCGGGTAAACGCACACACACACACACACACACACACACACACACACCCACACCCACACACACACACACACACACACACACACACACATACACATTGTGATGTGGCGAATTTTGTAGATTTATTGAAACTTAACGTTGAATAAATTGTGCTTTGAAGTTATCATAGTTAAGCCAGAAAGGACTTAATAAAGTTCACTGATTATTCTCTTATTTCGTCCCTGAAACATTAAATGGTATACGTTTCAGCTTCAGTAGCATTGTCCTGGATGATTTAACCAAACAGTGACATACGGTACATTAGAACTCTGACCCTATCTGTTGGTAGAAGGCCGCACGTCAAATAATTGATTACTAAAGGAACGCTAACTGCAACAGGTTCTTAGGCTGTCAAAATCTGATGAAAGACATGATTATCTGAAGAGAATTTTAGGAACAGTTATATCCAATTGGTCAGAAAAACATTAAGGGCGTACACTTTGGAGACTGAGAATTTAAAAGTACCAACTTGCTGAAGGAAACGCATTAAAAACCCCAACCCCTTGCGTTCCCATACCCCCCCCCTGGTACGGACAAGGCACAAACGCACAACGAACAGTCCGGGCCACGCGGCCAACTGTTCAAAACAAGAAGCCAAAACCACTGTCTTCACTTTGGCACTGAAGGCAACAGGCCCTATTGTGACCCTTTTGAAATGGCGATCAAAAAAAAAAAAAAAATCAACCACAAACAAAGCGTGCTAAAATTAATAAAGGTGGCAAACACCTAATTCTAGGTAACCATATTTAAGACCATATAAGTACGCTAAGTACGAAAAATTTAAAAAAAAAAATAAAAAAAAATTTCTAAATCCACAACTCGGGAACATTAGGACAATTGCACAGGTGGCTTACACATCATTGATATAAGGACACCTATAGGCAAAACTGGTCTCATTCGACCCTAACAAACCCCCTAACTGAAATAAAGTTAGGAGGGTTACCTTCTTCGGTCTTTGCTGCGTGAGGGAGCGGAGGGGGAGCTGGAGAGTGGAGTGCGGGTCTGCCATTTTTGGAGCGACTTTTTCGTAAAACACGAAAGGTCTAATTTTAGGGTCTTGTGGGGGCCAAGCACTAAGGCCTGCGTCCTTCCGAGGGGAAAGCGGTCCAGACCGGGATTGCAAGCACCCCCCTCCGGAAGAAACGCTGCCCAGCCTGGAGCTAAGTCAAAAGTGTCAGCACTGGACACAGGTGCGCCCGGCCCCGGAAGGGGGGAGGCCACTAGCCCTTCTCAGGGCTCCAGTCATAAAACACGAAAGTGTATACATGACTTTAAGCATACTATATTGATTGATTGAAAATTCTTTAGTTTGACTCTTGCTTTGTGAAAAGTCAAAAGGTCCAACTCCTTGGGGAAATGGTGAATAGAGTTTTCCCTCATAGAAAAGAACCCGACAGCTGTCTCTGAAAAGGAAGACAGACTATAGGCTAGGAAATGGTCGTGTGGAAAGAAACGGAATTAAGGCATGCAATTTTAATTTCCATTTAATATTATATTTCATTTGTTTGGTTTCTCGCATGTGTTTATATGCTTATGATTCATGCATGTATCGTGTATTCAGAGAGAGAGAGAGAGAGAGAGAGAGAGAGAGAGAGAGAGAGAGAGAGAGAGAGGGAGGGGGAGGGGGAGGGAGAGGAGGAGGGGGAGGGGGAGATAAGTAAAGGAATACCAGATGCATCAAGAGGAAATCTTCATATAAGACAGGTCGGTCTTAACAGGGGTCGAAAAGAGGACCAAATCACACACAATAAACGTGGAAGCAAGACGAGAGGAGACAGACGCCAGGTAATGCTGTCAAGCTTGAAATTTAACTCTGAATTCACTACTCGTAATATGATGTGAATGGAAAACTGTGACTAGATTTTATCAATGTTAACTCGTTGGATTGAAAGTGAATTTTTTTTATTTGAAAGTGAGATATTGTTATGCATTAATTTATTACATTTAGTTTAGTAAATATGTTGTATTAGTTGCAAGTGAAATTTTGGTTGTGTACTGATTGATTAAATTTATTTTTATTTATTATTTCTTTCAATCGCTAGATCAGCTATATGTTAACGTTCCATCTACCTGTACACACTGGGCAATAACACCGTGGAAGGTCATTCACTATATAACGAAATCTGAATCAAATAAGGAGGCTTTTAATGTTTAAAGTCCCCACACACACACACACTTCAGTTTTCTATGGTTTATTTACAATTTGATTGGGAAACATTTGAGCAGCTTTGGGTAGATCTTTTCCTATTTTGATGATAAACAAGCATATATACAACACGCACATATATTATTGTGATAATATAAATAAAAGGAAACGGATACATAACATTTAAAGTGCAGCAAATGAACAACAACAGAGATGTGAAAGATATACCCCAATTCTCTCTCTCTCTCTCTCTCTCTCTCTCTCTCTCTCTCTCTCTCTCTCTCTCTCTCTCTCTCTCTCTCTCGTACACACACACACACACGCGCGCGCGCGATTGGTCACGAGCAACATTCTTTTACTAATCATTATCTGCAAATAGTGGAAAGATAGCGAATAATGAATGCAATGTGCTTGATAATGACAAATATAAGCCTCCATTTGAAGCAGCAGTATTTAAAAACAAACTGCTTTTGTTGTTATTGTTAAGTTGTTTTTAATCTTTAAAAAAATGATGTGAGAAAGAAATACAGATAGAACGAAATAGAGCAAAAGGAAAAATTAACTTACTATGAGAAAAAAAAAGGAAAATTACTTTATGTTCATGGAGTTTCAAAGTCGTGCTGTGTTGGAGACAGTTGATGAATTTAACGCCACACCATACTGATGCGTTTTGAAAACGTAACAAAGGTGACGTAGTGCTAAATGATAAATAGCATGAGGAAAGATACACTGTAGTGTTATCTGTATCTATTATTCCACCAAATTTTATACTCCGTTAGTTAAATAAAACCCTAAGCCACTTGTTATTGTTGTTGTTGCTGGGGTCTATTTTCTTCATGTGCTTCTTTTATTTATAACTTTCCACAGGTCAATATTCAGAATTTTCCAAAACAAGATCAGAAAATAAAATGAGATAAATTATACAAACCACAGGCGATATTTGAATCTCATTTATTTATTTTTCTTTTTAAAATAAAGGTGAAGAAAAGGTATTTTGTGATCCTTTGTACTTGAATTGTGTGTATGACCCATATGGCGATGGACAATAGCGAGTCAGCTAAGAACAGGATATTTTTTGCCTTTCCGTTAAAGAGGAGTGCAAACGAGAATACGTTTGAAATTTGTATGCGTTAGATAGTTTTAGAAGTAGTTTCTTTTGTCAAAAACTAAAACATGTTATCGGGTGCGCTGAAAGTTTGCGTGCTCTTTTGAAGATGCAGAAGTATTGCGAAATTTGCGGCTTTTGAGTTACGTACGAATAAATAAATGTTTTGTTTTTAAATTTTTTCACTATTTATATGTATACATGTTACAGAGGTAAAATAGTCATTTTGGCAATTTATTTTATGCGTTCATTGTAGTCAGTTTAGATATGGTTCATATTTTACTGTTGTAGATATGCAAGTTACAAATGAATTCTGACGCACTTAAATTTGTTTTTATCGTTTTCACATGGTCCGTTCCCAAGAAACGAAACGATACTCGAGAAGGCTATTCAGGTATACCTTTATGTTTTGTAAAATTATTAATTTGGTTGACGCATGTGGACCGCCTTAATAGTTTACAATTCGCTTCAACTTAAGCATAACAAAGCGATTTTATAGTCAGTGAGTCGCCATGGCCACGTGTATATGACGTCAATTAACCAATTTTTAAAACCAATTGAAATATTAAGTTTTTCAAAATGCTAATAAGGTTTTTGCCATCGCTTATTCTCTGATCAACGTTTTCGAAAATTTTGTAAATTTTGGGTGAAAGAAAGCCTTCATAATTGCATCCCAACCCGTGCAAATGGGACCATTTATTTCGCAAGCTGAAAAGTCGATGTATAGAAATAAATATCTGAATGAGTGTGAGGTACATTATCCTATTTTTACATCTGTATGTAAGGGCCAATTAAGCTAATAACCATCGACCACCAACTCACTCCCGACCCTGCCAACTCCAAGATATAAACATCCCGATATATCATAACGAGAATACACACACACACACACACACACACACACACACATACATACATACATACATACATACATACATACATACATACATACATACATACATACATACATACATACATACATACATACATACATACATACATACATATAGCTATGATATATTGATCAAGCAACGGATACCTTATCAGCTGTATTCCATCGCCCAACTTGTTTACCTTTTGTCATAGAACACCGTATTGCAGTGTGGTACATGTATTAGCACATGCCCTCAAAGCATGATATTGCATCACTAAGATGGTCTTTTCCTTATAATACCTTGTAAGGAGAGGGCGGATAAATAGTCCGTATAGTACGGCTTTGTGCTTAGCGCGGCCTTGACGGAACTTGAGAAAGGCGCTTGTTCTTTTTCCCACTTTGATACGTCACACTCGGTGATATTAGTTTCTATAAATAGATTTTCCGACCAGGCGAACCAGCATAATGGTGACAAAACGAACAACAATAACAAAAAAGAGAAAGAAGAATAAGAAAGAAGCATACAGGTTTAAAGGTGCATCAAATCAGATACTATACGTGTCGGGACCTAGTGTATTTTAGTTTTCTGCATTCTGATCGCTTCTTGAATCATGCATTTTGTATCTTGAATTTACAATGCTCTTTATATATGCAAAGTGTTGTAAATAACAGAAATGTCGATTTTTTTCATATCTGTAGTATAATTTATGAATACATTATCATACAAACCAGAGATCATTTTGTTATTTGTTTGATTTATAACTGTACATTCTTGTATGGTTTTGTACGGTTTGAAACAATAAGACATCACATAACACCACCATTACAGTGATATTCCAATTTACAATTGCAATTTTTTTTTATGGTTGTTGTTCTTATTGTTATTGTTCCAGTGCATATATTTATCATTTCAGTATTGACATTATTATTATTATTATTATTATTATTATTATTATTATTATTATTATTATTATTATTATTATTATTATTATCGCAAATCATCACGGTAAATTTGTCATAATTGAATGAATATATACCGTAAAATCTTGGGTATAATACGCATCCAGCCTTTTTCCTTTCACAGTAATGCAAAAATCTTGACTATGAATAATACGCACCCGGTTTTCTTGGTTTTGCGTGTGTAGATATTTGAGAACGTCCGCGCTTAATGGGCTTATAATTGATCAACTTTAGCGATATAGCCTACAGAACATTTATGAAAATCATTTTGATGATCTTTTGGTGGACAGAACAGTACCGGTATTTATCACTAAAATAAATTTTATTCATATATTTAACATATTGCTTATGTACATGGTGCAGAAAGTTGAATCAGATGGTGATTGACATGCGGTGCCGTCTTTGACTTGCCCTACAATAAAACTTCAGTAAAGTTACATCTGAATATAATGCGCACCCCTAGTTTAAAAAGAAAATTCGCTAAAATAAACTGAATATTCTACCGTAGATTTTACGTAAAGTAATAAAAGTTACTGTTACCTGGTCGGTTTGTTTTGCTGTTGTTAATCTTTTACTCACTATTATTATTATTATTATTATTATTATTATTATTATTATTATTATTATTATTATTATTATTATTATTAGCAGAAGAAGTAGTAGTAGTAGTAGAAGTAGTAGTAGTGTTCTTTTTATTATTTTAGTAGTAGTGCTAGTAGTAGTAGTAGTAGTAGTAGTAGTAGTAGTAGTAGTAGTAGTAGTAGTAGTAGTATCGCAAATAATCCCGGTAATTTTGTTATAATTGTATGTGTATGTAAGTAATAAAAGTTACTGTAATATGCGTCAATAAATATTTTTGTCTATTCTTCTTCTTCTTCTTCTTCTTCTTCTTCTTCTTCTTCTTCTTCTTCTTCTTCTTCTTCTTCTTCTTCTTCTTATTATTATTATTATTATTATTATTATTATTGCAAATAATCCCTGTAATTTTATTATAATTGTATGTGTATGTAAGTAAAAAAAATGTTACTGTCATATGAGTTAATTATTATTTTTGCTCTTGTTATTCTTCTAAGCATAATTGTTAATTGTTGTTGTTGTTTTTGTTATTAACAAGAGACCAAGACGGTGGTTTTCTCTGAATGTTCCTTAGTGGGTCCATTTCCAGCAAAAAAGTGCAAACTACATATATATATATATATATATATATATATATATATATATATATATATATATATATATATATATATATATATATATATATATGTATCCTTCGTCACGCTTTTTTTTTTTTAAATGGCAAAATCACGTCGGCTGAAATTATTGTACCAATCGTAAACACCTATCTTTCTCCTTGGCAGGCTTTGGAAAACCTTTTCCAAATCCAATAAACCAAACACAATCTTTTTGGTAATAGGAATCACTTGTACATGAACCATAGCAACAATGTTTAGCGGTCACCATATCAAATAATTACTTTTCTAGAAGAATTTATAGCTTATTTATAAATTTCAAATGCTGCCAGCTGTCGTATTTCATCTCGGAACTTACTAACATTTTGCGTGGTAGCTTTATGATGCAAGATTGCATCAGCACTTGCTAGGAATTCCCCCCCCCCACGAGAACGAGCTATTGCATCACTTTGACGGGATTTTCAATACCGATACCAACACTGATAAGCAGAAAACTGATAAATGGCTTTGTACTTTGCGTGACCTTGACGGAACTTGAGAATACCTGAGATTTCTTTGCTCCTGCAGGATAAATATCAAATCGTGAATCTGAAAAGCGGACTGTCCGGTATAAAACCGGACGAATGACATAACCCTATGTGTATATTTTCTAGCATTTTCTTTTTAGGACTTTAACGTAGACAGTGAATATTTGATGAAATGACCAAGTTTACTCGATTTTGATCTGAAAAATATAATGATTTGACCTGAAAAGCGGGAAGGAGGAAACCAAACACTCACAATATCTTGTAAAGTCGTTTCTGTATCAGTTATATCAATACACAGATATTCGGGCAAGATGTCCATTTTAAGTCATGTGTGTGTGTGTGTGTGTGCGTGTGTGTGTGTGTGTTTGTGTGTAAATATGTGGGTGTTATGATGATTTTCATTAGTTATACACGGTTGTAAGATTATACTTTCTTCCACAAAAGGCCAAATATCTTCAGTATTTTGCCTTTCCACTCTTTAATTCAACTTCGACTTTTAGAAATTTAAATAATTTTAAAAACGGAAAAATTGTTGGTGATAACTCAGCAAACATAACATAATGCGCTGTTTTCTGCATTGACTACCGCAATTTTATACCGTATTGAGATAAAGCATTTATCTATTTAGTATCTGCCTGATCTCCTTTAGCATTTACAACATTTACGAATTTAAAAATTTTAATTTGTCTTAACCGAGAAATTAAGATAGAAAGGCCATCAGTTTCGTTGTAATGTGAGATATATTTTGTCTCCAGCATCCGATGTGTGTACACAAGTCAAAATAAATCAATAACACGTTTATTGGTGGTTCCTTTATTATTTATTCTTAAAATTTCCATAAAGATAAATGCAAATCTTTAGACTGTAAAACAGATTGAAAAATACAAGTTTGATGATGGTTGCAGTGGACGATAAACGTCGTCGTTTTCAACTTCCTCTTCATCGTCGTCATCTATGTCATCCAGGAGAAGGAAAGGTGTTAAGTTTCTAAAGAAGAATTCACATCTTCTGTTGACAATACTCGGGATCGTTCTTGGTTTTGTATTGGCTTCTCAGTTCGCGAGGCACGACCCTTTGAAATGGTAATAATGTGGCATGGCAAATTTATTAATCCTTTTGTAAGATTTTTAATAATGTTTTTTTTCCCTCTAACCTTAAGGTGCATATCAAGTGCAGATTGCTTTGGTGCATTTAGTGCAAACATTTTATATATTTACTTTTATATCAGGGAGAATTTGAAGTAGTTTTAATAAAAAAAAGAATTCTACGTTATTTCCAGAATATAATACGTATCTGTCTTGGATTATAATCTATCTGTCGATAAATTATCATTTTGGTCCCCTTTTGTATTTATGTGGCTGTATGAACGATTTATGATTTATATTCACATGTTTCGCCGTTAAGGCACACCAACGTTTGTAATTATAGGTTTTGTGGTGAGCTGTACCTACGAATGATGAAGATGCTGATTGTAATCCTGACATTTTGCAGTATGGTCGCAGGTATATTTTTTAATCAAATATCAGGAAATCGTGAACTTCTGAACATCAATCAAGCCTTCAAATGAACGGTGTTTATTATTGAATCATCATTCGCATTTGATTGAATGAAATGCAGACGCAATTTCAGTAATCATTATTGAAGGTTTTTTTTATCTGTTTTAATCAGGAACTTCCAAATTCTACAGGAGGCTTGAACGGTGGAGAATATTAACAATTTACTGGTCACATAATGAAATGTGAAGAATTGTAACAATTTAGCGGTCTTAGAGTGAGATGTGGATAATTCTAATAATTTTGTGCTGTGACGTGATTATGATTTATAACGTAGTTTTTTAAAACAATTTTTCAGTCATATCACTACAATGTCTGCAGTGTGGCAGTTTTTAGTGAAGTTTATCACTGGGGCATCATACCGCAGACATGTAGAAATATATCCAACCCAGTCACATTATCCTGACACCAGGCTTACCAGTCCTAACAATAACTTCTTAATGCTGAGCGAGGCAGCTGTTAGCACCATGTTTTGTATGTCTTTGGTAGGACTCGACCGGGGATAGCTCTAACTAATAGACCACCTGAGCGGTTAATAATTAGGTGGTCTCAGCGTATGATATGGAGAATTCTAACATTTAAAGATCTCCGAGTGAGATGTGGAGAATTCTAAGAATTTAGCGGTTTCAGAGAGATCGTGAAAATAAATCTCTTGAAACTGTTCCTTGCTAAAGATTGGGACTCCTCTGGATGATCCATTATTAATAAACGTTCGCAAATTGGAATCTCCTGTTTTTGAACAAAATCTGCAAATGTTTCATTTGCGACAAAATACATGATTTATGGTAACTGGTTTCATAAGATTACTTTATGATTCATTGTAGCATACAGAGTTATTATCTTTAACATAATTAACTCAAAATCGATTACCTAATGGTTTTTTTGGGGGGAGTGGAGGGGGTGGCAGTGTCTTTCCCAATATGTTGTCCCTTTGAACGAAACACATTCATCAAATAATTTAATCTGAATAGAAAAATATCACCAGGAGTATTACCTATATGTGATGCCAGAGATTCAATTATATAGCTATGTTTCTTTCATTACAATGATCTGTCACGGACGCTTTCTTCCATGATAATGATTTGTCACGGATGCTTTTTTCTATGAGAATGATCTGTCCCAGACGCTTTCTTCCATGACAATGATCTGTCACGGATGCTTTCTTCCATGATAATGATCTGTCACGGACGCTTTCTTCCATGATAATGATCTGTCACGGATGCTTTCTTCCATGAGAATGATCTGTCACGGATGCTTTCTTCCATGAGAATGATCTGTCACGGACGCTTTCTTCCATGATAATGATCTGTCACGGACGCTTTCTTCCATGACAATGATTTGTCAAGGACGCTTTTTTCCATAACAATCTTGGCACATTTTAATAGGATATGGACTTTGTTATTCAAACGTTTACAAATCAATACATGTCTCTGCCTGGATAAAATTAATTTACCGATCTGCTAACCATCATTTAGAATGTAATCTAGATTTGGAGTCCTAGGCATCAGGAAAAACCGTCGCAGTATGGCATGAGGAAAGGATCTTACAGGGGTGTTCTCTTAAATCTAGTAAGCTACGTGTGGAACGTAATCCATATTTATTGTTGTAATAATAAGTACAGATCTGGATTTAAATGGAAAACAGCTGTCCATTCCTTGAGCTGTGATTGAACGCATAATACAAGAAAAAGGAAATCATATTGTATATATATATATATATATATATATATATATATATATATATATATATATATATATATATATATATATATATATATATATATATATATATACTGATTTCCATTCTGTATAGGAATAGGTATTAATCCACAAAGTAACTCCAAAGTTAAAAATGCTTTGCAAACCCAAGACATCATGGCCGGCGTAATGAGGTAAGCTTGATAAAAAAAATAAAGATTCAGTGCTTACAGTTTTTGAGCAAAATACAATGATCTGATATATATTTCATTGTAATGGTATAAGTTTGATTCAAATGTTAATGTAGATGTGTCATGATCACAGCACGCTAACAGGTATATCGTTCCTAAGATGTTCCTTCACTCTCTCTATTTATATTTGGCTCTATCCCTTCTGAAAGTAAACCTCACCCCCACGTCCCAAAACTCCATCACAGTCCTCAAAGAGGTTTAGCGGTTAAAATGTTCCCCGTCAACTATCTTATTTTTAGTATCAGCATATAACATGATCGCATTGGGGATCACTCATGTCTGCCTTAATACGGTCTCTGCAAAACGCACATATAAAAAGTAATCAGCTGGTATTGATGGATTCTTGTTATGGCTAAAATAAATAAATAAAGAAATAAATAAATAATATGCCATTATAGTGATACTCCGCACATGCGAGACAATATCTTGTTTTTATTAAATCATTTTATTTTCAGAAACATTTTCCTGACAATTTTGTAGAAGCGGCTTTCAGAAAGACCCACACTCGGTATTACAAAGACGATATTACCGTATCCCAAAATTTGACCAACGGAACTGCTTTCGCAGAAAAAGTTTAAAATTTGACCCCAGGGATAAAACACCGATGATGCTGATATCCTCTGTATGAATAGAGACCTGGTATGTAAATAATAAATATAATTAAAATTGATTCATATAAAGTTTCGATCTGAATTATGTACCTTATGACAGCCGCAATTTGAAAGAAATATATTAGAAATAATTCTTTAACAATGTTGTCTTAAAACAATATTGCTTTGAAATTGAATTTAACATAATGAATTATATTAAAAACTTCCCAGGAAGAACATATTTTCATGGTCATTATTTTAATTATCAATCTGTATGTTAAAAATAGATTTAAAAATACTCATCTCTAAAATATTCACTGGGGTTTTACAGAGAGCGCTTTCCATTTTTACCAGGAACAAAAAACCTCTTTCACGTTCTTATGAGCATGTCTAGGCTATGGATGAATGCATTCGCATTAACTAGCAAGGAAGGTTAAATTTAATGAACTTAATTAATTTTGAGTATTTAAAAAATAGAAATCCATATTAAAAGAAAGTTATTCGTTAACTGTTACATATTTTCCTGAAAAAAATATAAAAAGAAATTGAATGAAATATTTAATTACTATAAACAATACCTTTCAACACAATACCATATGAAAGACATATTCATGAATAAATTCGAATTACAACTAACCTGGTTATTCTGTACATCAATTTGAAAATGTTATAAACTTGTTCATACCTATAAAGTGTGCTTACACCGTAGCCATAATCATAGGTTGCAGTTTTGAGCTAATGTTCGTTTGTAAACTAAATGTTTACACAGCTAACCTTTGTCCCTGAGTGTAGATTTTACTTACAGATAATAGTGATTTGTAATTATGTTGACATGGCTTGTTGGCCTTATAATCTTGTACAGGAATCTTAGGACCACACATCCAGGTCCTCTTACTGTCTTGCGTTATTTTATATGAGGTGGAAATAACAAATTTTTTCATATCTTATGACCAGTCTGTAGAGTTACCCATTGCTATGTTCAATATAATTCCAAAGGATTTATTTAAATCATTCGTTGGAAGTACTAAGTTACTCATCGACTGGATTAACAAAATTTTGAGACTATTGTGAGTTCATTCAAAGACATTCTTGATTACATGAGTGTGACAAATCGGACATTCGAATTATTGAAATTCATTCAGAATATTTAATATATTTTTTATTTCTGGTAGAACATTTAGTATTATTTGGCATTTAATTCACAATACTGTAAGTTCCTTTTATATTTTCATATATTGGTGAACTCAAAGAATATTTTTAAATCGTCGTCCGTTTATTTATATTTCTCCTGGTCTTTTTGTTGTTGTTGTCTTGTTTTGTTTTTGTTGGTACGAATCAGTACAGAATTAGAGGTCTATGGAGATCTTTAATTTTTCATATATTAAGAATATTGGCATACGAAGATTCCATTTGAGTGCCCAAATATAGTTAATTTGTAAAAACTGGTGGTTGTTAAACAAAAAAAGGTTTCAGCTGCAGAACATTGGTTAAAGCAGTGGGCTCCATCCCCCTGGTCGCGAAGACGTTATGGAGGTCATGGAGAGTCACCAAAGTTTTTGATGGTGGCAAAATTGATCAAAATGTGGAAACGGATCAAGAGACTCGGGGACAATATGTTTTTGAGTCGCAGCCAAAAATGATTGGGAACCACAACGTTAAAGAGTTTACCAAATAATAAGTGAAATAGAAAGGGTCTATCTGATTATCATATGTTACAAAAAAAAATTCGATTTGTGTTTATGGAAAACACATACAGTGTTTTCGAGAAGTGTGTTGTCTCAGAGGTTAGTTTTCGGTATTCTGTAAATTCAGCAGGTGGTCGGAGGCGATTGCTCGCTCTCAAAGCACCTAGCTATCACCCAGGGTCGAGTATCCACGCGCCGATAAGAATACAATTTAAGTCTTTCCGGTACGTACTTAAGACGTGCTCCTTCTTGCATATTCCTCCATATGTTAATGTGATACCAGCCACTTTCATCCATTTATGAAACATTACACGTACGCGGTTATGGAATTGCGCATGCGTTGATATAACTCTTTTCGACGATTCTCTAAAGAGTTTCCGGAGCTTTTTTGCCGACAGCTCTTAGTGCCTTAGAAGCGCTTTCTTCGAAGCGTCGTAGTCGTCTACCTCGATAGGCGTCAAATTATGGTAGACGCCTTTGGCAGGCCCCTGTATAACCCACTGGTCTTTGGGTAGCTGACGCACCGATATCAACTTCTCAAACTGAGACACGAATTTGTCATTGATTTCACCTTTGTCGTCAAACATGGTGATCTGTGTAGGCCGTCTATCCTCATGTCGCCAACTTGTGGGTCCTGAACGTTTGTTCAAGTCTGCACCCCTTCTGGACTCTACTTCTATCCTCAGCTTCTCTTAGGCTAATATATGGTCACGGTATCTAGCTTTTTCTTCAGCCTGCATTATTTTTCCTTTGGCCTGCAGTCAGGCTAGTTCTAGCTCTCGTACGCCTTTCTCTCGCTCGTATTCAGCTGCTTGTGCTTCTCGGTCTTTCTCACGTTCTGCTGCCTGCCTGAATTTCGCTCGTTTTTCCGTCTGTCTGTCTTTATTTCGTTTTGCGGCCAATTGTATTTAGTGCTCCTTAAAACTCCGCTCAATAATGTCCGCTAATTACGTCCCTTGTACCCCAGTTCATCGGTTTAAATCCATCTGAATTCCGTAATTGACTGTCTGCCTGTCTTACGTTTTTTAATTACACTCAAGGTTTACTGACCTACTCGAGATAGCCCACACGTATTATCTTATCTCTCTACTAGCATGACATTTACTCAATGAACAAGAGAATTTCTTACAACATCAATCAAGAAATGGGCAGTACACAGCTGGAATGACTCCAGGAATTAGCATAAGATTCTCACACAAAACAAGGGTAAATTGCTACTAGAGAGTTTGGCCTAAAACAATATTCTCCCAAGAAAATTCAACGGTAAGTTTACTTTCGTTATCCTCAGGTTCTAATACGACTCCAACATCAAGGAAAATTCCATCTCTATAACATTTTCTTTATAGCATGAAGAAATTGGCAAGAAAAGTGCATGTACAGAATATATAAATATAAATATAAGCAGGTGATGATTCGATTCACTCTGGTTGTGTTTTCTTAAAAATACAACTGCAATGATCACTTTCTGTTCATATATTTACTCTGATTTCCTACTCGAACAAAATGTTCTGAATCCTCAGTCGAGTACCCCATTTTGTCGTAAATCCCTCCGCAACTTTGTCGTGGTGGGTTACTTGGTTTTGACTCTCATTATCTAGTGGGGACCGCTGACTGTGTAATTAGCCCGGGACGAGTATATCTCAATATAAAGTTTGAAACTTACGGGTGGAATAAATACAGATCTGAGCAAATATATAGAATAGAATAACACGAGTCCCCGTTACAAATAATACAAAATTTAATCAAGCTTCATAACAATAAACTTACACACAACTGTGATAAATGTTACAATTTTAAACATAAATATAATTATTTCAACTGACCTCTTACACGATATAATTAATTCACCATTAAATCAAGTGAAAGATCGACAAACACTGTATTGTATCGATTCATAACCTGGTGTCTTGTATCACAGCAATGTCCACATCGACTGTTCATTTTGACATCCCTGCACCTATAAATTTAGGCCTTCTTCCCTTTTTCCTTTCCTTTTCCAAATTCTCCGGTATCCAGCCTCTTTCGGTCCTTCCAACTTTGTGTAGCTCCTTTTGGGTTTATAAATATGTAAGACATCCTATAGCTACCCCACTTGTGAACATATAAACAAAAGCACCCTAAATCTTTCGTCACATTATACTGGGGATAAATCGTTACTGTCACCCTCGTTAGGTCAGATATAATTATACCGGATTCAAATATACCGCGGCTATCTATTCTAATTGGCAATAACCAATCATAAAGACATAGTTTCACAAAATTAGTGGTCGGATAATTGCTAATTAACACCACAAATTAATTTCAGACCAGTTTACTTACACCAGAGAATGAATTAAATTCCTTACACTATGATATATATTTATATATATATATATATATATATATATATATATATATATATATATATATATATATATATATGTGTGTGTGTGTGTGTGTATATATATATATATATATATATATATATATATATATATATATATATATATATATATATATATATATATATATATATATATATATATATGTAACATAGACACACAGGAAATTTGTTATTTTTTATGTGACTCAGCAGGATGGAGAATTTACACGGATTCTAGTAATCTCTACATTTCAACAATTCGTCAATGTACATAAATAAATATATCCTTGTGAGAATTCAGATAACTGAACTCAACACAGTTATTCTATGCTCATAATTTTCTATATAGAATAAAGTGTGAAATTCTAGACACACAATTTCCTATAATAATTGAGGCTATATATTAAGCGAGCCGTCAATGTATATATAAAGAAAAATATCATTGTGCGGACTCAGATAAACTAACTCAATACAGTTATACCATATCAAGAAAATTGATCTACGAATTAAACCAAATAAATCCATGCAAATGCAAGCAAATAAATCAACCAAATCATCATAGTAGTATCAAGAATTATATGAGATAAATGCAAATACCTTGTGTTTTCAATCTTTTTGTGTCTGTCATTACCTCCAGATAATTGATTCCGCTGAATGATTTTACGAGTGAATTTACTTACTAAATTATTCGGAGTCTTCATATGGTTGTTTCCATTTGTAGAAAAGCGTAGATTAATTTTTAAATTCGCTATTAGCAAATTTGAACTGAGAGTTTTTGTTTGAACCCACACCCCTGTTCATAGTATATTCAAAATATATGAAACACAATTCTCGCCTGCACTAGTCTTGAAACACTGCAATTCGTCTGACATCGGTTGCCCAGCTGATTCCTGGTAACCTTCAGAAATGCCAGTTTTCTATACAGACCAGAAGTTGGCCTCAATCCTAGTCCGTTTAAACAAACTTAGCCGTACTAAAAAAATCGCTAAACTCGTGACATAGTCTGTACCAATCACTACATTACTGCGATTTCAACGCGCGTAGGTCTCATGTGTCTAATTAAATTTTTTCGTCATAAATCAACAACAAAACCGAGAGCGACAGAAAAATTTGCTTCTTTACAACGATGCAAGTCAATGCGTTGTCGTCAATGTGTCTTACGTTGTTCGTGTTATTTAATGTATTAAACACGCTTTCAATGTTAAGACATTACTTTAGGAATAGAAACAACACAAAATCCCCTCCAAAAATTTCTAAACATTCTCTTCTGGATTTTGCCTGAATGCCTTTATGATGTAATCAGACACATTCCGAACAGCAACGCAGGAACCATTATATGTTGACTCGATTATAACAGATTTCTTCTCAAGCATATGACCGAGTATAATGCAAAGGAACTATCTCATCCGATTCTTCAACATGGTCAGTGAATTGGGTCTTATTCTCCGTGCAAAGTTGTCGAAGTGTTCTTTCATTTAAAGTACACTGTATCTTAAGGGTCTTACAGAAATGTTGGTGCCTTTGGGGAGATTTGTTCTGGAAACATGAGACTCAACTGACTTTAAGACATCGTTGATATTATAGTTTTGCAAAAAAGTGGTTATTTAACAAAGCATGCAAATTAGTTCATCTTCTTTGAAGTTTTTTGACCTCATCAATGTTAAATCTCGACATCATGCGAGAATGAAAGGCGTGCATGAAATTTCAAATTGAACTTCTCCAGAGAAATTGTGATTGAAACTTACTTCCTTACCGTTTAAAAAAAACAAACAAACTAAAGTCACGTCTAACGAGTCTTAAATCAGTGCTTCGTTATATTTCTAAGATGGCATGGGAAAGTTTCGTAAACTAATCCCATTGAGATTTCTTAATTTAAGGCAATTGTGTATCTTGTTTATATTGCTTAATAATTAAAGATATGGATATATTTAAGAACTAGTGTTTCGGGCTTGTGTTGTTCTTGACATTAACGCGAGTCATGAACTCCTAAGATAATTGCTTCCCAAAATGTAGACAGTGAAATACCAATACTCTGTTAAGACGTATAGCTGGCCAACCTTAACAGCAGACAAGTGGTGTCAAGGCAACTAGAATATTTCATAAACGGCCTAGATGGCAGCTATTTTCAATGGTATCAAGCTGTTTGGTACATAAAATTGCAAATAAGTATCACCCATGGAACGGGCTCCCTTCCCACTGTAAAAATAATTTGGTGTCAAAAATGTCTTTTGGACGTAAACAATACGGGTATAAATTTGGGGTTAGGGTGCACAAACGTGCTTTGCTGTTAACTGACATTAGCTTGTCAGGCCAAATTTATAACATTCTTTTATTTTGTTGTAATGTAGCTGTCATCAACAAAGAGAGACCTTTCTGACCTCACTTATGTATTTTTTATGATGTTTATTTTATTTTTTGGTAGGTGCATGCGGCAATAAATTTGTGTATAAAAGCTGTCACTCGCACCTTAAACCTTCACTCCACAAGATATCACGGTCAATTTATGATGCACTATATATTTTACTAATACCACAGTACATCACACATGGCCAGGACTAAGTTTCTGTTCCACAACGTGTAAGGCAATAAACGAATTTGTTTAAGCTGATAAGTCGTTCAACAACGTAAATACGAGCCATCATGAAGAGATAAAGCTGCTCCTCTGAGAATGTTTCAGTTGAAAATTCATGTCATATAACGATAAAACCATCTTCTGTCAAATTGTTGATGTGGACGTTGTATTTCGTATTTAGAACCTGAAAATTCATGTGATGAATTTCATAGCGATGGTTGACATTTTAATGGTGTATGTTGCAAATTCCAGTTTAACACGTTGAATCACATTGTTTGCTTGTCATATGTCATGTTTATAAATTGTAGTTGTGAATTACACAGCGGGTTTCAAAAATTGCATTTTCTATTTCGAGCTTTAAGATTTTAAATATTGAACTACACCGCTGATGTTCAAAGTCGCAAATTCCAATTTCACAAACCTGGCTTACACAACGGTGGCTGACATTTCAAAATTCATTTCTCATGCCTAGTCATTCACATGGAAGATATTGTTTCATGTGCCTTTTTTATTTATTCTTACAACCTCTTTAGTCTATGTGAGTACATGATATGAATTTTTTCATAAAACAAATATCTGATTTATAATCTGGCTATATGACTGACTCCCGTAAATAACGGCTAAAATATGGCCTCCAATAACTTTTATTATATTTATTTTATTTTTAAATTTAGTACCTGAAGTCACTATACTGAGAGGCTGATTTCAGTTCTTTATCTTTGTTGGAGTGGGGGTAGCAATACAGTCATATTTCCAGAGAAATACAACTTTGAATTTAATTCATCTAGGTGATCACCAATATAAATTAAATGTAGGTCACTATAACCTAATTTTTTACAGTAGCGTACTAGACTTAACTTTTATTTTATTTTTTATTTTATGTTAGTGGGATGCAAAACATTGAAGTAAGTTACTTTTGCTAAGGCGAAACCTGCTTCCTGAAAAGCTAATGTTTTTTGTTAAGAGATTTTAAACTGTTAACATTTCCAAACCTAACTTTAAAGTCTCGTCATCCTTGGAATAATAAACAACTCCCCAAACCAATCAAATCATCCGCAGTAACCCCTTTAAACTAGGTTCAATGTCACATAAAGTTTACGTAAATTTAGATTGTCTTATTTCCGCAATATTTTCTGATCAATCTAGGCACTCAACAACCTAACGCCAAGCAATTCATTCTGTAGTCTGGACCCCTGCTTAGTATGCTCCCTGCAGGAAGCATACTAAGCAGGTGACCAGACTATTTATTCTGCGACATGCTTTTTAAACACAGTCGTTGTTAAAATGTTTTCGTTTGATTATATTTCCTAAGCTCTTTCATGTAGTTTTCATATTTGGGATGAACCATAACGAACCTAAGAATTAATTTGCTGACAAGAACAATATGCCCTTTGACCACAAACTATGCTCACATCTTAAATAGTTAATGTTGTGTTGTTAGTTTTCTTGTTATTACTTTTACTTATTTATCTTTAACCACTGGATGTGGTTTTTCATGCTTGGGTGAACCACTATGAAGCTAAGACTCTTCTGCAACGCGCTCATCGCCCAGTTGATATTTGGATAACAGACTTATAGAAAATTTGCATTACGGTTCTAGTTTTAATATCATTGCATTCGCTCTAATTTCCCAAACACTTTGAAGGATATTGTTCATACAATAGATGAAATATGATGAATGTACAACAATTAATACATGCTCACTCAACTTTGGAGAATTGGGTCATGGTCACACATTTCTCATCAATGTGTTGACTATGGTCTCAATATGCGGTTGTAGGACGGAAAGTGACAAATAAGCTTTACAGGACAGAAAGTCACCTACAAAAGGTCACATAAAACGGAACAGGGCAAAAAGTCACAAAAATGTCACAGACAAAAAGTCCCATTACTTAAATAAATCTCAAAGATATCAATTATATATGCTTTTATTACCATTTGTCCTCAGGTGCTAATATTTACCCTTTTCCTGTGAACCCACCAATTCGCTGTGAAAATTAATAGTAATGCAAAGGTATAATAAAACATAATGATTGTAATACATTTTAAAAATAATCTTTGAAAATTTGAAGTTTGTCATTTTGTTCTGTGACTTTCTTTCCGTACATGAACACGCATGGCTTCTTATGTTCAGTTCCGTTTCTTAATGATTACCTAAATCCTATGCAGCCTATCTTGAGTTTATTCATGTCTTTGAGAGTGCAAGGCTGTAGCTTTTAGATATGTTTTAGAGAGTGCAAGGCTGTAGCTTTTAGATATGTCTGTGAGAGTACAATGCTGTAGCTTTTAGATATGTATGTGAGAGTACAAGGCTGTACCTTTTAGATATGTCTTTGAGAGTGCAAGGCTGTAGCTTTTAGATATGTCTGTGAGAGTGCAAGGCAGTAGCTTTTAGATATGTCTGTGAGAGTGCAAGGCTGTAGCTTAGAGATATGTCTGTGAGAGTGCAAGGCTGTAGCTTTTAGATATGTCTGTGAAAGTGCAAGGCTGTAGCTTTTAGATATGTCTGTGAGAGTGCAAGGCTGTAGTTTTTAGATATGTCTGTGAGAGGTCAAGGCTGTAGCTTTTAGATATGTCTGTGAGAGTGCAAGGCTGTAGCTTTTAGATATGTCTGTGAGAGTGCAAGGCTGTAGCAAAGTTATGACGAAGAAATCAGTGGACTAGAATTATGCATAAGCATAATGCACACATTTGTTCACCCCATCCACGCCCATTCATTTTAAAACGCCTCCGAGACAGGCATTTCTATTCTCATTTTTTTTTATAACTGTGCCAGGCCGTTGTGTTTTCGTTGTGTCATTTTTTTTCCCCAAGTAATTTACCCTTTAGTCAGCTGCCAAATGCTCCCTTCATTTCCCCAAAACGTAAACGTGACATTTCTTTGAATAGATGAACTAGAGATGAAATGCTAGATTTTTCTGTCTAATGTTTGAAATCAACTCCTACCTTTGACGAGTATTCAGCAACAAAAAAGAAAAATAACAGCAGCAGCAATAATAACAATAACAACAACACTAATAATAATAATAATAATAATAATAATAATAATAATAATAATAATAATAATAATAATAATAGCGGATGGAATTGCAGCATCACCCCCCCCCTGCAACAAAAACATAAACAATTAGCGTGAAGCAACAAGAACGTTTCCTATAGCATGTTTGCTATACAGTTAGGTGGCTAAAATTACCACACGGAAACGGTTAAATATATAGACGCTCCCGTAACTATATTTCTCGCTCTTTACCCTTAGTTTTCATAATAAAATGGGATGATCGTAATAATAATAATAATAATAATAATAATAATAATAATAATAATAATAATAATAATAATAATAATAAAAATAATAGTGCTGAGGTGAACGGCAGGATTGCTAAGGCAGCAGCAAATATGGCAAGACTGAACCAGAGGGTCTGGAACAATCTCAGCCTCACTGAGAAGACCAAACTGCGTGTCTACCAGGCATGTGTGCTCAGCATGTGTGCTCAGCACACTCCTCTACAAGAGCGAGGCATAGACCACCTGCACAAAACACGAAAGGAAACTCAATAGCTTCCATCTTCGTATCCAGTTGCAGGAAATAGTATCCAACACTGAGGTTCTGGAACGGGCCAGCATGAATAGCTTGTTCACCATCCTCAGCGAGATGCGCCTTCGATGGCTCGGCCACGTCAGGAGAATGGATGCAGGCCGCATTCCCAAGGACCTTCTATACGACGAGCTAGTAGAAGGCACACGACCGACTGGACGGCCACGCCTGCCATGCAAAGATGTCTGCAAGAAGGACATGAAAATGGCCAACATCAGCGTCAACAACTGGGAGAGCTATACTAACAACCCCTGCGAGTGGCAACTTGCTGTCAGGCAAGGCATTCAGAAAGCCGAGGAAAGGATAAAAGCAAACCTCGCTACAAAGAGAGCCAGGAGGAAGGCGAAACAACAACAACCTCATCAAGAATCACCCTTCACCTGCAAAAAGTGCAACAGAGACTGTCACGCAAGGGTCGGACTCTTCAGCCACTCGCGACGGTGCAGATAAGGCACCAAAACAGGAAGCTACATCATCGTCTCTCTGTCTCTATCAGACGGACGGATGCCAACCATATTATTATTATTTTTATTTTTACTATTATTACTATTATTGTTATTATTATTATTATTATTATTATTATTATTATTATTACCATTATTATTATTATTATTATTATTATTATTATTATTATTATTATTATTATTATTATTATTATTATTATTATTATTATTATTATAGAAATCCTTTTGAGGCACATATATGTGCGACATAGTTAAAATGTTTGCTCCACACATGTCCGAAAATTATATTGATCCCTTGTAACAGCATTATTGGACAAACAAAAACATGCATCCTTTTATTTTATAATTGAAAATCAACACAATTTATTCAGTAGTTTATTAAAACTAATTAGAAATTAAGCATTAATAGTTGATAGTTTGGTGACCAAATTTAACTCTGCAACAACATGAAAAAGGATGTGTAAAACCATTGGAAGGTTGAAAGTGTAACTTTACAGAATTGAATGGAAGAGTTTATTTTGCATAAATTCGTGAGTAGGATTGTAGTAATAAAATGTGCTTAATCTTGCAATAATTATTTGCTGTTCTCATTATCAGCAACGTTTGGATAACCTAATTTCTAAACTACATAAAAATCATGTCTGATATTCACGTTTATCGAAAACCATGGAATAAAGTGTCCTTAAATAACGTATGTATGGGTGACAAAAAACATCAAAACATCCAAATTGGGATTTTCGACATAGGAAACGAACTTCCAACTTCCGCTGGGTACATTGCATCTAAAACCTGGAAAATCTAAAATCTCGACATAAGAAGTGAAACTTTTAGCAAAGACAATTGCATTCAACGTGTGAAGTTGGAATTTTCGATATACAATATTGAAATTTCAACCATCACTGTATAAAATTCAAATGCAAAAAGAAAGCCCAGACGTATGGAATCGAATTTTCAACCACGGATTTGAAATTCAACAGTAAAATTTTAAAAATGCGACATATGAAATAAAACTTTGAACACAAATAATTTCGTTCAACAAGCAAAACAGGAATTTCCAATATACTACATTGAAATTACAACCAACGCTGGAAAATGTAAAACTCGATAGCTAAAATGAAGCCTTCAAACACAACAATGTAATTAACAGAAAATTAAAAAACTCAGTATACGAGATTAAACTTTCAATGCCAACAATTTAATTCAACATGTATAATTGGAATTCTCCTCATGTAAGATTGAAATTTCAACTGCATCATTCTCGTTTGACCTATTTTTGTGCCCTACGGTACTTCCTACGGCTTCCTACGTAAGACATATTAATCGTTCAGCCAGCTGACTTACGCAAGGAGTGGGTAAAATATGGCTCGCGGATGAAAGGGCCAATGGTTTGGTCCTAGCCGTCCATTTACGTCATAGAGTGCAGTTGTAAAAGTCGCTTATCTAGACCACATCTGGAAAATTTTGCTCACGCCAAGTTTATAACTTACCTTGTTTTCCCACAGGAGACCGTTCCGTTGGCCAAGTGGTTATAGAGTTGACCTCGGATGCAGGATGTCGCGGGTTCGAACCATGGCCGAGTCCAACCAACAACTTATGTAAATGATGCTAACAGCTGCCTCGCAATGCGCTCAGCATAAATAGGTCATTGTTCAGACTGAAGCCGGGATAGTGTGACTGGGTGGGACTTAATGTTACATGTCTCCGGCGTGATGTCCCACAGCTAGACATCACTATAAGCATCCACACTGCAGATATCGTACAATATGACTGATAAATTGTTATAGCTACTTTAAAAATACATAACACATTCCCAGAGGATGATCGGTTTTGAATGCGGCATGTTAGTGGATAATCTACACAAATTGTAATAAATAATGTGTTCAAGTATTGCAGAAACCCAATTGGTCACCTCTACGAGTTGCATGCATCATAAACACATGTATATCAGGAGCTCCCTACTTCGTCTGTACGGGTGGTAATATATAATAGTTTTATATCTGTCAGGCGCCCGATGGATACGTGTACGGATTGTACAATGCAATATTTGCAAATCTGTCAGGACAATAATGGATCGCCTATACAGGTTCTTTTACATAACATGTACAAATCTGAAAGGCATCAGGCATATAAAAACTAATAAATATATAAAATATTTATCAAAAACCCATTTCGTCACCTACGCAACTTGCACTCTGCAATAGACACCAGTCTGTTAAGAAATCTATTGTACAATTCCAAATTGTATCAATTGGACAGATCTTTTATAATTTTCTTGACTTTTTGGACAGATCTTTTATAATTTCCTTGACTTTTTTCCAGAGAGGTCTTAAAGGATTAATTATGCTATAGGTTTGATAGAAACGTCGCCTAATTAATACACATTGAAAAACACTTTCTTAGAAGTATTACTTATGGATATACTTAAGAAAGCGTACGCTAATGTTACTGAAAATTAAGGATGTCAACGTTAACATTGGCAATAACAGATTTTATGTGGTCTGGAACCTAACACACAATTTTAATTATGTATACTTCCATTTTTGAGAGGGTGTTCGCTGTATTAGCTTTACAGAGTAACATATACGTCATAATCTTTCAATAGCAGACCCTTTAATTTGTATCCTGGTTTAGGGATTTGAGGACTGACAACTTTAGATTTTGCAAAGAAACAAATCCAGCATTGTGCACGCTAAAAATATCGTTTGATCAGATTTGATAATAACAGAATTAATTCAATCAATTAATATTATAAAACAAATCTTATGAGGAAAACAAATCAAGTTTCCCTCCACCATCAAAAAGCGAAGTCATGTTAAGTCCTGAATAACTGTGAAGGTAGGTTACACGCATAACGCTTTATGTGGATACGGAAAGTGATTTTAACACAGGCTATATATAATGCAATTTAGTCATCGAAATGCAAGATAAATACTGGCTTAGAAAGGAAGCTCTTCGGTGTAGGCTTAACTCGCGTCAAATTTCAGAACAGGCCAGTCACTTCATTCACCTCGACTAGTGGTGTTCTAAAGCATAAACAAGGAGTATCGTGTACAGATCAAGGCTTGAATAGGTTAGTAAAATCATCATAACTACTCTCTCTCTCTCTCTCTCTCTCTCTCTCTCTCTCTCTCTCTCTCTCTCTCTCTCTCTCTCTCTCTCTCTCTCTCTCTCTGGTAATTCATATTTAATCTGGTAAGTAAGACAATTCATTTCTTATCTTATATCTACGGTTTTATGCATATAATGTTCATCTATCTATCTATCTATCTGTCTATATATATATATATATATATATATATATATATATATATATATATATATATATATATATATATATATATATATATATATATATATATATATATATATATATATATATATATGAGAGAGAGAGAGTTTTAATATATATATATATATATATATATATATATATATATATATATATATATATATATATAGATATATATAAATATATGAGAGAGAGAGAGTTTTAAAAAAGACGGAATATTTTTTATTTAATCTACTTCAAATATTTGAGTTTTCGATCTAAGTTTTCATTTTCCGCTACAAAACAGACTATACTTTTCGGTGTAATTAAATAACATTCTTATCGTTAGTTTACCAAGACTGATACGAAAATGCAGTGCATTATTGGATCTGCCGCTGAACGGCTCTCAAGTAACCTTATTGGTTTAGGTCCGGTGGACCTACACTTCCGTTATGGTGATGCTCAGCTTTGTTAATGGTTTTACGCTAATTAACGAATAATATGCAGATGTTGCCGTATCTCCTCTCGCATAAACAAACTACCGCATATTCCGCAGACAATACCTCCCGTCCTATTTGATCTACTTAAGGCTAAAAGGATATACTTACTGTAAACACGGATTTATGAGCGCAATAATTATCGAGCAGAAGAAATGTAGGAAATTTGTATGGTAATGTATACCAAAACACAGGCAGACCACAGCTGTCGTTTCCTTATTGCCTTTGACATGGACCGACTAAACTCCGGTTGTGATGAGTTGTGGCGTCAATAGTTGGCACCACGTCGACGGTCATTTATGCTTATGCATGTTCATTGTACCCAAAATCGACGCTTGTATTGTAAGCACAGATTTTAACCGCACAAATATTTAACGACAAGTCAGGGACGTCGCTTCACGTTGTTTGTCGCGGGTAATACGTTTGTAAACACGGTATTCACTTTATAATTCGCTGGAGTATTTTTGTTTGGTTGGTATTTGTTTGTTTGATTTTTATTTTCAACTTAGCTTTAAAAACTTTTATAATTTAAGATGTGAAGAAAATGTATATGCGTACGTGGTGTTTATTCATCTGTACAAATATTGACATTAAATTGCTCGAAGTTAAATAAGTACTTACTTATCACTAGAAGATAATTTGAAACAGTGGCCAAAGATGGACTGGTAGTCTACGTCGCTCGTCATCACAAATTAGCCACAGCTCTCCTCTCCCCGCGTCGGTTTGGGTCTTGGATCTGCTAACCTTAGGCGTTTGAGAAAGATTCCCGGTAGATTCCGGTCCAGAACCGGCCATAGGCCGACTAGACCAATTTCGAGCACAGCGCTCACAGCGACCCCGCACGCTAGTAATTTATAAACATTTATATATAGAGAGAAAGTAATATTTAAGCGATGGAAGAAAGTTTTAAGTTCAATACATAAAACTTGTTTAAAAGTTTATTTACAAATGCCTTGCCCATAGAGGGCTGCTAGACCAACAAGTAGGTCTCCGCTTTTTATTTACTTGTTGGTCTATGCTTTTTCAAACGCCCCGTGCATAATGGGGGCTTGGATAGGTGGGCGCCAAAATATAAAACTCGGGCTCCGCCCTTGCTAAGGCCGTTATCTATCATTCCTGTGGGTCAGTGGTTCTTTTCGGGGTCTTTCACTCTTCTTCATCCACCATATATATATATATATATATATATATATATATATATATATATATATATATATATATATATATATATATATATGCCGCCATATACATCCCATTGTCATCAAGTACTGAAAAATGGCATTAGCTAAACCATCGTATTTAAAGTATGTATGGTCATACATTTACATGTGCACATTTACATGTGCTCTAGCCTCTGGGAGTACAGACCGGCAGTTGTTCCTATTAAAAGCAGGTCATGGTAATCAATGTATGTACAACAATGACCAATTGTGAAAATGGACTCGTGCAGAAAATACATATCTTTATATAGCAATAGTGCTAATATTGAAGTATAATTTTTAAAGTGTTACACACACACACATAGTTTAAATTTGATATTTGTAATTATTTAATTATGGCTGTGAATTGTACCTATTGTTTTTAGATACTCCTTGCCTTTTGGACTTGGGTCTGTTTTGGGCGAGCAGTTACATTTGATATATAATTATAAGATTACTTACCATGTGTTGACGTTTACTAATAATACTCTTACTAAGAGTTTGTGACGTCTTTGAGTTCATTTCTCATTGTACGATGGGTTCTAGAAGAGTTTTTGAAATAAATTTAGTAGAATGCTCGGTCATGTTGGATGTGCGGTAAAATATAGAGAGGTAACAGCAGTCAGATTCGTTCCTTTTTTGGAGTCATCCTAATTTTTTGTGTTCCTGCTGTAAGTCTGCAGACGTGTTTTCTTTTATTGTTGTGCTTAGATACTATTCGAGAGGACAGACATTTGTTGGTGGAAATAGAAAGTGTTCATTAATTGGACTAAAATTATATTCTAGAACTACTATACATTGTTCAAAGGAATTTTGGACAAGGCCATTTTGACAGCGTCACGTTTCTTGGCAGACCAGTACGTTTCCGCCTTGAAATTTTTATTGAACTTTTCATTCTTTTGGACTTTCCATATAACTTTATCAGGATTATTTGGGATTATTTTCATAATACTATAGGTTCCTCTCACGTTGTAATTTATAACGATGATAACTCTTTGTTAAGCTTTACAAAACTTGTTGTTTTGCTTCTCTCTGTTACATAGGTTATAATGATAGAGTCGTAACATAAATTGGGGGCTTATCTTGGATACAAAGTTTAGAAATATTTCAGAGAAATTGAAATTGTTTTAAACTTTTAATTTATATTTCTGACTTTTTCTATCCCTGCTCTTTTGATATTACATCGTGAAACCTATAAGCTTTCGCAAGGCAAAACCATCTTTGTTAAAACAAGAAATAAAAAAAAATAATATTTTGGTTCAATATTGGTAGAAAAGAATATTTTGGCTAAAGGTTCTTTGTAAGTCCTCATCTGAATCTAACTTGCAAGTTATGTAATTGAAATTAAAATGCAAAATTGAAATGATGTTAAGAAAGCTTGAACTCGAAAAAAGAGAATAAGAGAGATAAATACAAAACAGGAATGAGGTGGAGATGAAATAAGAAATGCAAATGCATCAGAGAGAGAGAGAGAGAGAGAGAGAGAGAGAGAGAGAGAGAGAGAGAGAGAGAGAGAGAGAGAGATATGCAAATGAAGTTGCAACTACAAAACGAAAATAATGTTAGGAAAGTTCAAATAAGATTAACAGATATCGAAACGGCACAAGCATGAGCCATTCCACTAATGAAAGTTCAGTTTTTAATATTACTAAAATATTAGAGTAGTCCCTCCTTTAAAAGAAAAAGATATATATCTATATTAGTCAAATTTTTGGTATGATTCGACTGGGGTTCCAACCCGCGACCTCCCGCATCAGAGGTGGACAAGCTAACCACTTAAGTCTTTGGAGCAGTTGAATAATCAGATATCAATTTACTTATGTCTCTAATTTTTGATACAAAGTGGCAAAAAAATCTTCATTCTACCCACTCACAAATGAAATGATAGCATGACAAAATTAGACGGAAAGGAAGTTTAAACCTGGTGATAAAATTTTGGCTCTTTTTTCTATTCGTCACAGTCATTTTCGTGCTAGATATTTTGGTCCCTGTAGAGTTATAAAGAAGGTAAGTATCTCTCACATTTTCATTTATAACTTTGATAATTGAATTATTTATTAAGTTGTATCTTCTTTGTTGGTTTTGACTTTTTTATTTTATTTAGTTTATGACCATAGAATCATTACATAATATTCGTCGCCTAATTAATAGCATATTATGCTGGTTGTTATAAAATATGGCTGCTGATGAACGTAATCCTGACTTCTTTACAATCATAGGAGAACAAAAGGATTCCCACGTGTCGGTCATTTTTCATCGATTAAATATATAATATAAAATCAAGTGTTTAATGTTTCTTTAGGAATTTTATAGCTCCATCCAGGAGTCATTGCTTTACTGTCATAAATCATCTAAGTTTTCTAAAGTTTTGTTTAGTTACGCAAGTATAGTGATTTATTAGGTTTCAACAAACAGTTACGGCCAACTGATGGCTTTTAAGTTTTGATTAGCAGTTATGTTGAAGCGGACGTCTTTCATTGTTTCAATTAATATCTTTGGACACACTGACGAGTTGCAATTTATAAATAACAGATATGGTCACACTGACGTGTTTCAACTTTAATTAACAATTATGTACACAATGACCAGTTTTAATTTTTAATTAGCAGCTATGCATACTCCGACAGGTTCAACATTTTTAATTAGGAAAACACGTATTTGTTTCCGACTGAACAAGATTTAAACTTAGGGAAGGTTTTTTTTTTGCTTTTTAAAAAAGTATACGTATTATAAAGATTAATATAACGAATGTACTAAGACATCTCGTACTGGGCTAAACGAGTTCAGTTAGTCAAGAAGATACTCTAATCAATTTAGGGAATTTTATTTGAATTTTTTTTATACTCCACGGAGAAAAACTCGCTACGGTCGGCAACAAAAACAGTGACGGTGGCCAACCGGAAAGACCTATTTGTTTACTTACCCGCCATGGACACGCTGACGACATTTTAATTTTTAATTAACAGCTATGTTTACGCGTATGGATTTAAATTTTTAATTACCAGTTATGAATTCGTTAACATCTTTAAAGTTTAAAAAATATACTGGATAAATTACTGCCTAAATTGCTTTTGAAGTTTGTCTTGAATATGTAACGGCTCCTCGTTCTAAATTATAGCTTGTATTACGTCGGGAATAAAGTTACATAAACTTACACGTGACAAGCAAGATTTATACTAGTATGTATAGCCATAAAAGGTAACGTGAAAGCTAACCATCAACTTTAAATAGCTCCTGATCCTCCAAAAGATTTATTGCTTCTTCAGATTGTGTGCTTTCCACAATGATAATTACTTTACATTTCTTGTAGACTCAAAGAGAAAACTATGGGCGTCTGACCGATGGGAAGATGCTCTTTTCGATATTGGTATCGACGTATCGTGATAGCAAATATGTGTTTATGTGTCTTTGTTTCTATGCATATAGCATGACCTAATATATAGTAATACATACGTGCGTAAATGGTTGGTTGGTTTTGACGGCACCAGGAACACATATAGGCCTGGTTACGGAAAGCCGAGGAGATTAGAACAAAGCGTCTTTCAAAAGGATATACTCTGATGGCCAGTCTGGACTGGTCTGTGCGATGATCGAACCAACCACCAACATCGTTGTTTAAAGTTGAATAGAAAACAAAGCATAAATACCTAGTTTATTTAATACGCCTTCGTGGGTACGAGTGTATCATACGTTTAATTTTCTGTATATTCTATATTTTTCAGACATATATTGTTTGAGCATTTGACAAATAAATATGGAAAAGGTTACGGAAGCCCGTTCACAACATTGTGATGGCTGCCACCAGAAGTGTTTTGGGCATGTGAGGAAGAACTTACTTCTAGTTTTGACGATGTGTGGAGTTGTTCTGGGTTTTGCACTAGGATTTGGAATCAGAGAAACAAAACCTACCACTGATCAGTTGATGTGGATTGGTATGTTTCCATCAGGTTTAACCTTTTAGTTATTGATTTCTCCGACTCAAGGAAGAAAACAAAACGTACAGGCAGATCATGTTGAACATGTAACATAATTCTCAAACCTAATCTTATTGATTGACATGTAGCTTCGTCTATTCATAGGTCATATATTATCAAATTTTGATTTTTTTTTTGTTATTTAATAGACACATTCATAGCAAACATTTCGAACTATATGATTGACCTATCAGAAAAAGTGAAGGTAATTTTGCTTACTTAAGTTCCTCTGATGTCAGTGTTATTTCTCAGTCCGTTATGAATCTAGGTTTCAAAAAAAGCAGCACAAGGAGAGTGAAACTTACAATTTAAGTAAAATCAACAAGTTATTAATTTTTCCAATTTACAAAGTGGAAATCTGAGAAACACTTACAATAATGTGAATTTAATTCCAAATAATCTTAAATTTCATATCAAAAGTTCAAAAGTATGAAATGTTCCGAATGAACTCCAACTCCTGAATGTCCTGATGTGCCACAACGATGCAATCCAGAATATCTTTAAATGAGTCCTCAAAATAGTTCTAAAATAATTTGTTCGTTTAGAAATCAATGCGCGCTTTAGTAATTCCAGTTAACTTTTTCGATAATTCCCCTAGAATTATATCTCAACACAACTAAAATAGTTTCAGAAACTGATCACACAGAAGTTATGTAACGGAAATCAGTACCTGTATAGAAAGCTTATATTTATAGATCTACAAAATCTGGAGTTCCCTAGATGCGAGTCCATTCCAACTGGACACTTCCGTCGGCTGGTTTTTAGAATATTCTGAATTCGTAAATCTATATCAACGACTTATTTGCAACTTACATTTATGGACAAAAGTTATATATGTAAAGGTCTCATCCATAAACGATTACCAGCTCAATATAAATCTGAAATACTATAATAATCTAATATATATAGTCATAATTGCGTTTAAATTGGCTGATGCTACTACAACTTGTTTTGCTGACGTAAGTAGATGATATTTTATAATATTCAATAGGTGTAATTTCAGAGGTTATCTGGACTATTTGCACTTTGACCTCTGTTCCTTATTTATACCATATTTGTGGTCTAAACCAAACATTTTGAGTTGTCTCCAAATGATTGTTCCTATTGTTATTTTGTCCAATTTTTGCTTTATTTGTATCGGCTGAGATTCATTCTGTTTACAGCCATGTAACCAATTGTAAATTATAATTCTTCATTACATACCTGTCTGTGGATAGAAAATTTCCACCCGTGTGATCAGAACTTTTTTTTATCAAACAATCTGCAAAGTCAAATTTTCTGGTTTCCAAATCTTTTCTAAATCCTCGAGTCTGAAGACAAATTCTGACCCTGGGTAGAGTTTCCTAAATCCTCGAGGCAGAAGCCAAACTCTGACCCCTGTAGGTGAAATGTTTGAATACTTCGCCAGAGCATATTAAGTATTTTATTAATCGGTAATACGTAATTCAGTATTGAATTTGTTGCTAATCTAGTGATTCCAGCAGTAATCGTTCATGCGCATATGACATGGAAAAAGCACTTTTATAAATACGTACTTTTATTGCGCGAATGATGATGATGATGATGATGATGACGACGACGATGATAATAATAATAATAATAACAATGATACTACTACTACTACTACTGCTATTACTACTACTACTACTACCACTACTACTACTACTACTACTACTACTACTACTACTACTACTACTACCACTACTACTACTACTACTACTACTACTACTACTACTACTACTACTACTACTAATAATAATAATAATAATAATAATAATAATAATAATAATAATAAAGATTATTCGCTCTTTAGTTATGAACATTATCAGAAATTTGAAATGAATTCTCGTATCGTCTCTTGTTTTTTTCTTTTAGGTTTTCTTGGAGATTTGTACCTGCGACTCTTGAAGATGATGATAGTTCCACTGATAGTGTGTAGCGTTATATCCGGTAAGATGATTCGAATGCGCATGGGCATGCCAGCACACGTAAACATTTTCATAAACATTGACATTAGGTATACAAATATAAAAGGTTCTTGTTTTTGTATATTTAAACTTAAATGTAAAGCGATATTTTGTGTTAACTCGCATTGAATCAACTTTTCCAGTTGATCTGGAATGGATAGACTTTGTTTTTCTGCTGATTCAACTCAGGTTTTCTTTTCTACATTTGATAGACTGTACTTATTAACTGCGTTAATTCCGTACGATGTACATGTGACTGAGCAGTGGATTGGATTTAAAACAACCCCACCTATGTTCCTTCATTGATTGCTTGAACAATAATGTGCTAAAATTTTAATTCCTTAAATGAAATTTTGAAATAAAGACGCTATGGAATAACACACTCATTTCGTTTTGAGTGGCTCAAGGAGAATGTGATGTCTGTTACGGATGTAGTTGAAATTACAGTAAAATTTTGTGTAATGTATCAAGTTGTGACATGGACCATATAATTCGGATTTTCGTAACTGAAAGAAAGTACAGCTTGAATAAATTCAAGGTGTAAAACTGTCAGTACATTTTATTGCCATTCTTATTATCAGCAGACATAAATAACATGTATGGCTTCTGTTGCTAGCCGTCATAAAAAAATTGTACCAAAACTCTTAAACAGTGAAATTTGCAAAGCAACTACTTTGTGACAGTTAGCAAAAATAAGATATCTTCGTCGTCTTGGCTCATTGGTTCTGATGCTCAAATTTGTCACCGAGAACCTTCAGTTCCATTTTGTCTTCTCGACTGTATTTTTTTGACTTACTTGTGTAACGGTACATCTCTTAATATATATATATATATATATATATATATATATATATATATATATATATATATATATATATATATATATATATATATATATATATATATATATATATATGCGATATCCTTTGGCATCAATTTGATTTTGTTATTCATATAAAACCCTTGGAGTACTGGTCATAGTTGGATCAATTCTGTTTGGGAGAAGTTACGAATATTGTTACTAAATAACTCTTTAAATGATCATAATGGTATTGTCAATACTGTGTCTCTCGCATTTGTTACAGATATAGCGAATGTCACGTTCATTTATTTGATTCTTTGAAAGTTTCATTCATGTCTCAGTGAACTCGTCCACATCGTTAGATTTTTATCTTTATGTTCAAACTGACAAGATATCTTGCTTAGTTCATTCGCGAACAAATATAATAAACCAAAATCTTAACACCTGCTGCATCAGTATATATTGTTTACAAGTAGTTGCTATTACGCTATGCTATTTGTATACACACGTGTCTTGCAATCTGAATCCGTGCAGCACGGAAAAATACTGCACAATTCTAACAATCTAAATATAACGGAGAAGAAAATGAGCATACAATAATAATAATAATAATAATAATAATAATAATAATAATAATAATAATAATAATAATAATAATAATAATAATGGTGGAGGAAGAAACCGGAAAGAACCACCGACCCACGAGAAGCTACTGGCAAGCTTTCTCACATATCTACATTAGCCGAATCCTAGCTTAAGTAACTTGTTCTTAGCAGATTGAAAAGTACATTATCTGTTTTATTTCTCGCAGGTCGATATAAAGAAGTTCAACTATTGTTTATACTATTGAAAGTGGATAATTTGCTTACGACTTATGAATCTACGTTTCAGTTTATCAAATTTATTCTGCTATCAGAAAATAAGCTGTATATTTTTTTTAGTGAGTTGTGAAATAAGTAATAAAAATAGTTCAGCATAAAAATAAAAAAGTAAAATAAAAAATAAAAAATTAGGAATAGTGAGTTTAAAAGAAATGTTGACAAAATATTAAAAACAAAAATAGAAAATTCGTATTCCTCAAACTCGCGACCTTTTGTTTTGGCAGACGTGGTACAAAAATTAAAGTGCATTAAACAATTAAATACAAAATGGAATTAACGAAGTTAAACGAATGTATGAACAACCCCACTCCCCCGAAAACAAACAAACGAAAACAAACAAAAATAAAATAATTGGGCTGCCGCGGCGAATTTCAACTCGCAACTTAAAGAAAGAGAAACGTTGGTGATGATATATCAGATGGTATTTTTTTCTAACAATAGGGACAGCTTCGTTAGATCCCAAGTCAAATGGAAAAATCAGTCTGATTTCCCTCATCTTCATCGTGATCACGAACACCATTGGCAGCATCTTAGGTGTAGCCGCTGGTGCTGTTTTTCAGCCAGGTAAGTTGCAATATAAGATCAGACATCAAAGTATCCATTGTACTAAATACAAAACGCAATCAGAAGTTTGTCATGTAAAGACCATTCAAGTTTAAAATTCATTCTGATTAAAACCAGATCTCCTTTGTCCTGGGTGACAGCGATCGCTTAGTGGTCATGTTCTGGGACCTGTAAATTAGCCAATGGAAATGCAGCTTTCAGAAATTTGAAAGTGGATCAAATCGTGCTGCAAACACTGATGCATTTTTGTTCAACTTTTTAATATCTCAAACGTGAAGATATAATACTTCATCTGAATGGTTGAAAATATGGCAATTATGGTAATAACATAGGTCACAAGACCATAACAATAAGCTGTGGCTGTCAGATCTTCACCCATGATAGTGGAGATCTGATTTTAATCAGATTGAGTTCCATTTGGTTTTCAAATACTGGAGAATCTAAATACACTTATGCCATTCGGTATGTAACGCATAAATATTTTAGTTGCTCTTTTGGCTGTGTTATGTATATTTAATATAATTGTTTCTTAGTTTCACATTTTTTAATTCCATTACATGCTGGTGTTATAACATTGTTTACTGGATTTGACATTGTCCATAATTCATTTTTTTATATTTTTTAAGTAAACAACCAATAATAGAAACATTGTATCTAGTACATGACCTCCTTCCAAAATCAGTAACAGTTTTGGTAAACAACTTTCTTATTATTATTTTTGATCTTTCTCAGAGTAAGAAACAATAAGTAAAGTTAAGGTCTTTCTTGGACTATGTGACAAGTGGCATTTATCAATTGGTACAAACTTCTATTTTTTCCCCAGAAGAATGAACTTTTTATCCTCATCCGGGAATTTTTTGCGTCTTAGTCGTATAATTGTTGTTTCCGATAGAGGTTGGTCAATGGGGCCTACAACACTTGAAATGATAAGTCGTATTATGTTGTGACCAGTATTGAAATTTTATTTTCTTCAAATTGTTGAAGTCAAGTGATTCATTTCCCTAGAAATACAAAATTGCTATAAATTGAAATTTGTTTGTGTGAAATTATTTAATGGAATTTACATTAAATTCAAAATATGGCATTGATATACTGCTATACATTTGCATGTTTTTATGGTATATTGCATTATTAAAAAAAACAACATGTCTAGATAAATCTTTAACTTGCAACGGAAGCTTATTTAAAGAAAGTTGTGGTCTCGTATTTTAACTCCAACGTTTTGCCTAATTTGACTATTTCTGGATTTTACCAGGTAAGGGCAGTAGCTTTCAACAAAGTGAAAACACTGTAAATAGTGGATCATCGCTAGAAACACAGGATATAATAGCGGATCTAATAAGGTAATTAATTTTTGTGTCTTCGTTGTCTTTGATCAAGTTGATGTTAAAAAGTATTTAATGTAGAGGGAAAATGGCTGCTTTAGCTTATTGTAGGCAGACTGTTGTCTTTTACACTTTCACATGCTTTTATAAAGGTGTTTCACCTACTTACTGGCAATGAGTTAAATTTATAATGGCACGGGAAATAAATAAATAAATACATAAATAAATAAATAAATAAATAAATAAATATAAAGAATTATAATTATATATCAGACAGAACAAACAGTGCTATACCTGGATTCTGTAGTAGAATCTTGATAATAGTGGACAGAATTAAATAGTTTAATACAAACAATACTATCATACAGCTCATAAAGCTCATATAAAACCGGCTCAGTGCCATCATTTTTTTGGTGATGCGTTCTTAGTTGTGACGATATATGAGCTGGAGCGTGCAGACAAGGCGATGTGTGCCATTTACTCGTGGACCTGAGTTCGAAACTCCGTAGAAACTACGTATCTAACATGTATGATAGTATTGTTTGTATTAAACTATATATATGTATATGTATATTGCACTCTAGGAACTTCTTCCCCGACAACTTATTGGAAGCTGCATTCCGAAAGACCCAAACCAGGTACAATACCCAGACCGTCGAAAGGAATACTTCAAATGGTACTATGCTAGCTGACACTGTGGTCAAGCTGACAAAAACTGTTGGAAAGACAGACAGCCCTAATATAATAGGTACGAGTTCATAATATGAATAATCTAAGAACGACCCAGCTGTCAATTAATTTGTCAAAGATGAGTGTTGTATAATTAATTGAACTTGTAAAGAAATGGTGGCCTGAAACCATCACAGGAAGTGTGTTACTTATATCGTAGCAACACCGTGGTATTGAAGTATGCTAATTAACTAGCATGAAGGTCTTGCGATGAATGTGATCGAGCGATCTTGTTACATTTTGAATACCTTTTTACAACTCCGATCGAACTTTTCGAGAATAAATTCATTTGTGTGTTATGCTGCCAAGCGGTCTTTCATATTTAGGATTCACTTGGCATTCCTGTTCAAGAATTATAATAGAATATTATCGCAAGCCTCTACCTTGTTTGGATAATGAGAGGTTTTGCTAAAGCATACCTTACAATAGACAAGCATGAAAACTTGAATGGTTTCTAATAAGCATTGTCTTTGTGTAACTTGTGTTTTGCAGGTCTGATTGTAGCATGTACTCTTATTGGCATCGCTGCGTCAACCTTGAAAGAGAAAGGGAGACCACTCTTAAATTTTTTTGTCTCGGCGTCTGAAATTGTTATCGTGATAGTCAGATGGTTTATGTGGTATGTTATCATTTACTATTAGTATATTATTTCAGGCACTTTTTAATTGCATAAACATACATATAGTGAGTACATAAAGATTGTAAGTATCGAATCGTTGGCACGTTGCCAAACAGAATAAAAATATTTTAAAGACATTGTTCAGTTGATAACGCTGCTTCAGAGTAGTTGACAACCATGTGAGGTTGTATAATTCAAACTGAAGGATAAATACATGACGAATTTTCTGTGTTCTAATTTGTATATTTTTTTACACAGTCATAGGAACATGAATAAGAGTTGCCATTGAAAATTAAATTAAACTCAAAAACAATAAACTGTAGTGATTGGGATTGACATTAATGTCAAAACTTTGAAATACATATCCCAAGTAAATAATTAACATTATTGTCCTAAATTTTGCGTAAGCAATCAAATTTTATTTTCAAGGCTTTCTTAAAGCGACCCACTTGTCAGGCAAATGACCTTACAAGTGTAATAAGGAATTATGTGATTTTTTTAAAATCAGGACAACACCTATTGGCGTGATAAGTCTGATTGCCGTGGCAATAGCGGGCACTACAGACATCGTTAGCGTTTTCGGATCCATGGGTATGCTGGTTGCTACGGTTGCGGTTGCCATAGTTATCCAGCAGCTGATTGTTATGCCGGCCATATTATTTGCCTTCACAAAGAGAAATCCATATGCCTTCCTGCTCTCCATAGCGCGACCCTGGATAATTGGCTTCGCTTCCACAAGCACGTAAGTTGGCATATCTATCTATCTATGTTGTTGTTGTTGTTGTTGAAGTAGGATTTAACGCCATTTTTCATCACAAGATAGACTTTACCTGGCGGCCAGTACAAACGGTGGAGCAAGCACCCGGGAAAACTCCGGAAACAACCACCGCCCCAGAAGAAACTTCTGCCAAGCTTTCTCACCTATCCACATTGGTCTAATCCGATCCTTGAACCCAAATGAACAGAGGTGAGATGGCGGTGATTTGTAACGGCAAGCGCTTTATATCACTGGGCCACCTGGGACCCCTCTAGGATGTCATTTAGCAGCAGCAGCAGCAGTAGTAGTAGTAGTAGTAGTAGTAGCAGTAGTAGTAGTAGTAGTGGCATTAGTAGTAGTAGTGGCATTAGTATTAGTAGTTGTAATAGTAACAGTAGTATCGGTGGTGGTAGTGGTTATAATAGTAGTAGAATTGGTGGTAGTGTTGGTAATAGTATTAGTAGTAAAAGTAGTGGTTGTAGTAGACATAGTAATGGTAGTGTTGGTAGTGGTAGTAGTAGTTGTGATGATAGTAGTAGTAGCTGTAGTGGTAGTAGTGATGGAAGTAATTGTTGTGATAGTAGTATTGGTGCTAATAGTAATATTATTGATGGTGGTTGTGGTGGTAGAAGTAGTATTAATAGTGGCAGCAGCAACAAAAGTGTCAGCAGTAGTTTTAGTTTTACTACTCCTGATGGGCCCCGAGTGGCCAAGTGGTCTAAAGCGCTGTCCGTTACTGATCACTGCCATCTCACCTCTGTCTGCGTGTGTTCGAGTCTAGGATTCGGTGAATGTGGATATGTGAGAAAGCTTGCCAGTAGCTTCTCGTGGGTCGGTGGTTCTTTCCGGTGATTTCCCGGTTTCTTCCTCCACCACTAATACTGGCCGCCATGAATAGCCTAACGTGTGCTGAAAAATGGCGTTAAGCCCAACAACAACAACTACTCCTGATAATAATGGCTTAGTTGTAGTAGTTGTGGTGCTGGTCATGGTGGTAAAAGTGCTTTCACAAAGAGAAATCACCATGATTTCACGGTATCCATAGCGAGGCTATGTGTGGTCGACTTTACTGCCACAAACATGTCAGTTTTCTGTCTGGAATGTTTTGTAGTACTTAGAGGTACTACTGCTAACATAAATATTATTAGTAGCAGTAGTTGTCATAGTGGGTGCGATAGTACAAGTACGTTTACAAGAAGAAATAAAAAAGACGTTCTTCCTGTCGATAAGCATGACTCTAGGATATTGATTTCACTGTCACAAACAATGTTAGTAATGTATCTTGTATATTTCAATATATTTGGTAGTAGATCGCAATTGATTAATTGCTTGATTCTTGCTGTTGTTGTTGTTGTTGTTGTTGTTGTAGGGTTTAACGAAAAATTTCAGCACAATATATGATTTACATGGCGGCCAGTATTAATGGTAGAGGGAAAACCCAGAAAAAAAAACACCGACTCACGAGAAACTAATGGCAAACTTTCTCACATACCCACATTGGCCGAATCCGAGACTCGAACCCACACAAACAGAAGTGAGATGGCAGTGATCGGTAACGGAGAGTGATTCAAACCATTCGGCCATTTGGGGTCCTGGATCACAAATGAAGTCGTAATAATAATAATAATAATAATAATAATAATAATAACAATAACAATAATAATAATAATAATAATAATAATAATAATAATAATAATAATAAGAAGAAGAAGAAGAAGAAGAAGAAGAAGAAGAAGAAGAAGAAGAAGAAGAAGAAGAAGAAGAAGAATGCAGACGTACTTCTGAACGAAAAGAAACTTTTTTATGTAGATAAATGAGGACAAAGTTGGAATATCTGTTAGGCAAGAATGGTATGTATAAATATCCATATTAACTGACTAGCCATTTTCTTCAAGACAATCATTGCTGTTTTTAGAAACAAACAAATTAAAACATGGACAACAACAACAACAACAACAACAATGATAAAACAATACTAAAACTACTATATCTGACCATTTTATAATTAGATTACTGCCAGGTATCTTACAGATGAAATTTGATATTCTATCCGCTTCGAGTTCTCAATGTTCTTCATGGACACAGTACTAATACTATGGAAAAAATAGAAACCAACCTGGAAATTGCTGAAGATGAAATAGAGCATATATGGGTTTGGCTGGCCAGGATTAGTTAATAAACTAAGTTATGTTTTAGGGAAAAAAAAACTTTTGAGAGCTTATCACAGCTGTAAGTGAACACAGAGAAAATAGAGACATTGTTAAATTGATGGAATTTAAGTCATTTAACAGTCTTGAGTTTGGAATACTCATTACTAAAATTAAAACCTGACTCTTTGGTTTGGAATTGAAAGCATATGTTTCAAATACCTGCAGGTCCAGAAAATACCGCGTCTCATACCCTTTCCTCTATATAGAAGCCGACATCCGGGTTTCATCAATGCTGATAAATATAGGTTTGATCATGAGCACTCAGAAATTATAAGTTATTGAATTTTTAATAGCATGGTGTTTGCATAGGTTTACTATGGGAACTTAATGAGTACTGTGATTTCTCAGCTTCTAACTGGATAGGCATACGATTAGTAAGGGAAATAACTCCGATAGCTTTTATGCCTTTAGAGAACACGAATAGATTATATTTGTAACAGAAATAAATGAATCCAGTCTGAAAAGCAGACGATTTTAACTACTAATTCCATATAGAAATTTAGATGGTAGAAATTTGAATAAATGAATAAAAGTACACTTGAAATAATAATTGCATCATTTGCTGCTTTTTAATTTATCATTCCCTTATGTCAGTAAAACCTCTGATGAACTGTTTCTTTTTTAGGGCTGTAGCAATCCCAGAAATGATAGCTTCATGTGAAGACACCAACAAGATAGACAGGCGAGTGGTTAGATTTGTGATTCCATTTAGTGTGACACTGAGTGCCAATGGTTCCGCTCTCTACATGGCAGCAGCATCCATTTTCTGCTACAATCTGTCTGGAGCAGAATTGTCGGCTTTTAATTTCGTCCTTATTGGGTACGTACTCCTTTATATTATTAATATTCATATTCAACAGGGTTATGACATAAAGTCATATGACTGGCATAGTAGACATTGGCACACGCATGGTAATCTGATGCATTACATTGCATCATATATATATATATATATATATATATATATATATATATATATATATATATATATATATATATATATATATATATACCCACACACACATATACTTTGACAAATAACTTTGTTGTTCTCTGACAAGCACCAGTTTGTCACACGATATGATATTATCATACGCATATCTGTATATTACACTCTGACAAACACCTAACCGTTTTCTTTTTTCTTTTGCTTCTAAACAACATGTATGATATTTGTTCAGTTGTACATTATGCTATTCTTTACAATATCGTTGTTGTATAGACAACATACATGAATACTTGCACATACATAGATATAAATAAATAATAAATAAACATATAGATTAATAAATAAATAAATACATTAATACATATATACACAACCGGAACGAGTTTCTGTTTCATACTTTAACACAACTTATTTCCTGTTGCATCAGAGTCCTATGAATTTTATCCAATGAATGAGGAGTATATGCCATCGGTGCAGGATGGTCTTCATTTGGAATGCTCTAATGGATAGTATAACTTTTCATTATTTTTCAACTAAGAGGCATTAATGTGTCCTGTACAAAGCCTATAAGGGGAAGCAACTTTCTTTAAGTTAGTTTTGTTTCTGTTTATTCCAGGAAGAATATCTTATTTATTGGTACGGACATAGATTAAAACCCCGCATTCTCCATGGTAAAAATGTGTAGCTTATTTGTCGGTACAGTAGCGAGTGCGCTGGTCTAGGTTTGCATTGGTATAGATTCGAACCCTACCATCTGATCAGCCAGTGTTTGACTTGCTTGGTGTCACTATAGACAGACACATGGTCACAATTGCCCCGGCACTAAATAACCCCATTGTTTGACTGTTATGACCCACCACACACAAACTTTTGTCTATTTTTCTTGAACGCATCCTTGTGTGAACACAATTTGTATGTTGTGTTTTTAATCTTTGTCCATTTGCTTAGTTGTTGAACGAATATATTCAGGTAAATTCATCTCGTTGTTCTTTTCATAGGCAGAAAGACGATGTTAAAAGTATTGAAACATGCTAATTAAGTGATTGTATTTTCATATCTATATTAGAATACTGTCGACTGTCGCATCAATGGCTATCCCGTCTGTTCCTAGTGCCAGCATTGTATCTATCGTCATGATCCTAAACTCTCTCGGCTTACCAGTAGACATGGTATCCCTTCTCATTGCCATGGAATGGATCTTGTAAGTATAAATAGTCACCTTCTCTCAGCGGATAATTCTTTAAATAGAAACAAAAGTATCCAAGTCATTACGCACACATTTGATCCTACATGATTACACTCCAAAAAATGGAAGTATTTTGAGGTTTCAGAGACGTCCTCGCGATGATATTTACTTCATCTACCTATTCAAATTCTGACAAATTTCAAATTTGTTTTTAATTTGTTTCAGAATGTACGTACAAATATTTTGAAAGCGTAAAAGTCGTGGGGTGGGGGACCTAGGGAGGGAGATGAATATTTGATATGGTTTTTTAATGTGTTTTTCCTAAATTTTCTGAGTTATTCCTTCAACACACCAAACTTTTTTGTTTCTAGCCAACTAACACAACATTCATGTATTTTTTTTATTTGTGTCTGCGTTTACTCAATTATGGAAACTTAGGGGTATTGCATTAAAACAGCGATTATTAAATTTTATGCAATTATTGATTGAATTTCTTTCATTTCTTTAATGGCGGACTTGTGGACCGATGACCAAAATGTTGGCAGCGACTGAGTTCATTGGACAGAAGAATGTGTGCCTATAACGTCTATGAAAACAAGCAAATATTTAACGTATATTGATATTTTCAAGTTGGCTACATTGGTAAAATAGATGAGGCCTTTTTCGTGTTTTTATGAATATTGTAACTTATTTTCAATTGTGTTTTTTATTCTATTGCCTTAACCATTTAAATTAATTTCTTTATATCAAATTTACAGGGACCGTCTAAGGACAACAAGCAGTGTTGTAAGTCACACAATGTGTGCTGCAGTAACGTACAAGTTGTGTAAAGAAAATTTGAGACAACTTGACATGGAAATGAAAGTAGAAGAGAAAACAGAGAAAATGTGTGTTTCTGACCAGGATTGTAATACGGATCTTTTGAATGTAAAATTGTAATGCTGCACAGGGTGGAGTGGATATGTGGGGTGTTGGTGGTAGAAAAGAAACGTCCTCATTATTTGACATCGTACATTTTATTACATATTATTACACTAGTTGTGCCATTCAGCGGTTATTGCTATTGCATCGTGACATTTGAGTGTGATGACAATAGAAGGAAATCTTTCTGCGCAAAAGGAAATTTCCAATATAAATTGGAATAATTTCATTCAAATGAAACTGATTCTTTTTCAGTTTTTCATTGGGGACTTAAAACGACCTGTTATGTAATCTTCATATTGTACAACCCATTGTGCCGTTTAAAATAAACATTTCCAATGGTCCATACAGACTGTGATGTTTAATTTCATGTTAGACTTCGTATGTGTTTTTTGCATCATACAAGTTCGTATTATTTTACAGTCCAGTTATTTTCGTTCATGTTTTAATACCTACTTAAAATGATATCTTATATAACGTAACTATTTTGGAAAAATAAAGAATGAGAGCTCTGCGATCTTTATTCCTTTTGATTGCTTCATCTGTAGCTTTTATTTTGTTTGTACAGTTACAGGTAACCATGACGGACAGTTCCTGTTTGATTCAACTACCTTTGCGACTTCAGCTTCATATATTAACATTAGAAACAAACACACACATGTATGCATGTATGTATGTATGTATGTATGTATGTATGTATGTATGTATGTATGTATGTATGTATGTATGTATGTATGTATGTATGTATGTATGTATGTATGTATGTATGTATGTATGTATGTATGTATGTATGTATGTATGTATGTATGCATGCATGCATGCATGCATGCATGCATGCATGCATGCATGCATGCATGCATGTATGTATGTATGCATTTATTTCAGCTTCACTAACAACTATATAACAACTAGAATCAAAAAGGTGAATATTTGAAAAATTACCATAATACGTCTTATTTACGAACATCCTCTTCTTTGTCTGTCTGTCTGTCTGTCTGTCTGTCTGTCTGTCTGTCTGTCTGTCTGTCTCTCTCTCTCTCTCTCTCTCTCTCTCTCTCTCTCTCTCTCTCTCTCTCTCTCTCTCTCTCTCTCTCTCTCTCTCTCTCTCTCTCTCTCTCTCTCTCTCCGCTCCAGTGACATAAGAGTTAAGGATATCAGCCTAGAATGTGGGAAATGGCGGATTCGAGCTTCTACGGAGTTATAACAATAGAACATTTAAAAATTGATACTAGCAGCTGCATCAGTTTTCGTTCAACTTTAGACGGTTAGTATTAAGACTGGTCGGCCTCGAGTTAGGATAATGTGATTGAGAGGGATATGATGCTATATGTCGGCGGCACGACGCATCAGTGCTAGACATTGCTATAAACTGGCACACAGCAAACTTCGTACAGATATGACTGGAAATGTGTTAAAAATCCAAATCAAACATAGAATCTCTCTCTCTCTTTCTCTCTTTTCTCTCTCTCTCTCTCTCTCTCTCTCTCTCTCTCTCTCTCTCTCTCTCTCTCTCTCTCACACACACACACACACACACCACCACCACCACCACCACCACCACGCACACACGTGTGCCTCCACACTTGCATAAACATCCACATGAATTTCAATATCAAAAGCTAGCATTTCAAACGAATGAATTGTATAAGCAGACAAAATTGCTATGTATGTTTTAGTTGGTTTAAAGAAAATAACAGTTTTATAAGGTTTTTGGATTGTTTTACCTAAGAGTAATGACTGAATACATGCGAGTGCATGTGTGAACTTTTTTTGATCTTTGATGCATGCCAAATAAAAACAAACTATGCAGACAAGTTGATATATCAACAGTTCAATAAAGATTGGCCAGTGGGAAAAGAACTAATTGAATATACAGCTGTTTCATTCGTGGTTACATATTACTGTGACACCATATCGATACCACAAGCAAATTATGCAGTCAGTTAGAGGAGTATAACTTTTAGATGGCCATTATTAATTGGACTGGAAGATCATTTATATGGATAGAATTCCTTGCTTGAATATTTTACAATAAATGAAGACAATGTAACTGCAGATTATTTGACATGAAGACCTAAAGCAAAGATGAAAGAATAAAGCAACATGAGCGCCATAGATAGCACGATCATGTTTCTCTAGGAATTATCTCCCTTTCTCAAATCAAACCCAGTGCCACAACAATGTATAACTTTGGTGATAAAGTGTCAGGCGAAGAAAACCGATTTGTTAACGGCATCACATTCAATTTAGATAGTAATTGTTTTGCTCTTTTATATACAAAGACTTTAGTATACAATGAGAGGATTTTGCGAACCAATTAGGATGAACTCAGCGGTGACTGTGCACAAAGCGGATGATGTTGCTAGGCTGGAATTGTTGTAGTTGTGTTGCTAATGGTGTCATGCAGCAGGGATCACCTTATGCTGATGACGTTACAACGAAGAGCATTAACAATATAATACAGATACTTTGATGACCAGAGACGATGTACTTAGGTTTAGTTGACCATATGCCAAAACAGCCTTACAGGCCAAAACAGGAAGTAAACAGCCTTACAGGCCAAAACAGGAAGCAAACAGCCTTACATGCCAAAAACAGTCTTACATGTCAAAACAGGAGCAAACAGCCTTACAGGAGCGATATATAATTTAATTAAAATAAGGTGTTTTTTTCAGCATGCTGCTTACACAAACCTGTTAAATGCCAGAGTAAGTGTTTAGTAAAACGTGTCCAATTAGTTTTACAAGCAGCACGTGTCCAATCTTCATAGCTGTAGCCAGTAAATACCCCTGTTGACAAATAAAAAACAAAACGTTCCAGGTACTGCGTTTTTGTTTTCTTTTAGTGGCGACGTCTGAATATGCCGAAATGATATCTAAGAGCTTTGTTTTCTAGTATATTGTATGCCAACGTAGTCATGTAGGTGAATTTATTAACTTGAAATTAGATATTAATTGTTCAATATTTACACCATTTTGTAATACTGTACAGAGAAGCTTATCTTGATCAGGTAAATATTGATATTTTATCGGGATGTCGCTTTGGAAAATCTTGTACAGATAAATATTGATGTGTTATCGGGAAGTCGCTTTATGGAGTCTTGATCAGGGAAATAATGATGTGTTATCGGGATGTCGCTTTGGAGAATTGGTCACGATATCTGTATATCTCACCAAACCTCCGATCTGTTCATGTGTGTATTTGTCATAAAAATGAATTTTGAAGAAAACGTTTTGGTTTATACTGTTTTGTTAATCTATTATGTCTGTTTGTTGTTTCTTTAGATTATGTTGATAGTGACTTAATTAGATTCGTACGGCAGAGCAGACACTTTACTCGCCCTAATCGATTTAGTGATCCTTTCCAGGGACCAGCGTTTGTCCCTTGTGTGCAGATAAATTGTGTTGCATTATTGTATTTCGTTTTCTTTACCTCAAAGTTCTGGTCATCCCACACTGATCTTTCAAAAAAAAAATGACTTTGCCTCACCCTTTCTTCCTAATGTATAGACGAAAAGTGATTTATTTACAGATGGGAGTCGGAATATTTAGTGCACGAATAGAGTAGAAGAAGGGCACAACTTTGCGACGCCTGTCTAGAATGGACTTGCCTGTCTAGAATGGACTTGCCCTCCCAGCCGCCTTTTTCTTTCTATTCTAATGATTTTCAAAGAATAGGTATCATCACACTGTATGTTTGCATGATATGCGCTTGATTGGAAAAATCGCACGTGTTATTATTATTATTATTATTATTATTATTATTATTATTATTATTATTATTATTATTATTATTATTATTATTATTATTATTATTTAGTATACAGCTTTTCCCAAACATTTAGCCATGATGTTTATAATATATTTAATCATTAATTCTGTTTTTAAATAGTACAAAGAAGAGTATTATAGATAAACGTGCGTTTTTAATATACATTTTAACTTCTTCTCTTTTTTTTTTCTCTGTGTTTTATGCTAAGGATCACTTGCGTCTTCGTCAATGCCCCTTTTTAACACCAAGGATACACTGATATTTTATTTATAACATGTCGTGGTTTGATATCGTCGACCATTTTCTCTGAGGCTTAATTCATTTGATCATTTTCTCAGTGGTTTAATACATTTGACCATTTTCTCGGTGGTTTAATACACTTGGCCATTTTCTCGGTAGTTTAATACATTTAACCATTTTCTCAGAGGTTTAACGTATTCGACCATTTTATCTTTGGTTTAATACATTTTTCCATTTGCTAGGAAGTTTAATACATTTGACCATTTTCTCATTAATTTAATACATTTTTCCATTTTCTCGGTGGTTTAACACATTTGACCATTTTTTCGGTGGTTTAATACATTTGAACATTTGCTCGATGGTTTAATACATTTGTCCATTTTCTCGGTAGTTTAATACCAAGTGCATTTTGGGAGCTCTCAGTAGCGTGAACAGCATGCTTTACTCCGTCGGTATCATTACATATTGAGGTCGCCCTGTCTGGAGAATTTGGTGTATCCAAAGGTGAGCCTTGGTATGAAACTCCATATCTGTTTTTCATGTGGCAACATATTGTCTGTATCCTTTCCGTGTCCGGCGGAAGCATCGACCAGTTGTCTCCCAACAAACCCTCTATAGTCCCTTTACACCAGCTGTACAACGGATTGGTTAAAAACACAAGCTGACATTTTTAAATTTGTTATCCTCATAGATGTTGTACCGAAGGAACTTGGCAACGGGCTGGTCGATAGCTTGATTATCGGATTGCTGAAAGGTATAAACCATTTTCTTTTTCTGTAGGCTGCACGTGCAGAATGGTTTTCCCGCCCTCATCCACCCTTATCAACGTTGTTGCTCCCTCGATTTATCTTGCCTGAATGATAACCAGACTGGCTGACTGACTAAGAAGAAAGAAAATTGTCTATGCTAACTAAGAGCTTTTGCGAGTCGGCATGCTCAATTGTTGAGCTTCTGATTTGGTTGGTGTTTCTGGAATGATGCCGCAAAACAATGCTATTATATACGATAGTCGTAACTTTTAACTGTATGTAAGGAGGTGGAAAGGAGGAAGGGGACCCAGCGGAGGGCGCCAACCGCTGATGCCGTGTACGCCTAAAAGGGCACAGACCGACGTGATAGCATGTTTAATTATGTCCAGTTGTGCTAGTGGACTGTCCCGATCCCTAATATTATGTAGCTCACCTGTGCAATTGGTCGAAATTTCTGAGTTGATATTTGCCTATTTTTATCTTTGTGTAGTTCGAATTTTGTGCAATAAGCGTACGTTTAATGACGTATTTACACCATCCAACCGGGTGTCAGCAATTCAGTGATTTTATAGGGGGTCACACGTAGTTAGTATTAGTTGTTTTCTTTTTAAGGCAGAGGGACTTAAGGATCAGGGTAGTTTTGTACGGTGGTGCTATTCAATGAGGCCTTCTATTGCCAATGGAAGTGCCTTCCATGTATAAAAGAATAGGGGGCGAGAGTAGAGATAGGGTGTGGTGGTCTGTGGGGGAATGGAATTCTTGTGGATAACAAAGACCTGTTTTTCCAGGATTCTACCCAGGTGTTGCTAGTATATTTTTCCTAGCACCTGTTTTAGGCACCATGCGTTCGTAAAGATGAGGGTGGAATAAAAGGAACGTGAAGAGAGGGCTTATAGTGGAAAGTCTTTGTTCAACAGAGGCTCGTACGCTGTATACCCAGACTGAAGAACGCTGCAATTAATATTACTGAAGCACAGACGTGAAGGAAAACATCACATGACACCAAAACTAATCATAACCAAAAACATGAAACGCGAGGATTTAAAGTACAGTCACGTTGGCCTTTTTACTTGCAAACATAAACAAACAACCTAGCAAGACAGAAACACGAAGTGTGGATAGACACACTTGTTTTTGTTTGACATAAAACAGAAACTAAGTGCTGATAAACACAATTCTATTATTTAACTGCAAGCATTAATTTTGGCAATTTGATTAGCATCTCATTTCTAGACTGTTGGGGTAGCCCTGAAAAGGGATGTTGTGTTGACGGTGAGTAATGACAATCTTTTATCGTCTAAGATTGTGTCCCCGTCTGACGGCAGGCTTTCCCATAGGATAAGGCCTGCTTCTTTGGGAAGAGAAGGAGAACTCTTTCGTGTCTACGCTTAAATTGATGAAGCCTCTGTCTGGCTCCTGATCTTTTTGCTGTTGTTACTGCTGTTGCTGTTCTCTCTGCTAGTTCTGAAATCTATCCTTCCCCGTCCATTATTTTTCTCTTTCTTAATTTCCTCTCGGAAGACATATACTTGGAGTATTTATATTCTCTATTTCACCAGTCTTCTGTAACACGTTATGCATGGCACTGAGTAAATTCTCGTAAGCTTCGATCAGGTTGTCTAGTCTTGAAGGCATCTTCGTAGGTTGACGAGTCAACAATTCATGATCACACTGGAGACTACCTCTCTTTATATGGCTCAAGCGCTGATGATATAGAAAACATCCCTACGATTTGTGTTGGGTTGGAACGCTATGATAGATAATTTCATGGTGAGTGATAGAAGCATATTTTCAGGGTTTTTGAAAACAAACGAAAGACACTTTTGTCTTTAAAACACGAACATTTTGTATTCAACAAACAACACAACTAACAATCAACAACAATATCAAACGAACATGTTTGAAAATGTCGACAAAGTTTTGAAGTCAAGCGAGATTTCCACTGATGCAGGTCATTAGAGCATTGATGCATACTACGTTTCCTACAAATGAAAATACTCCACACAACCCTCGTTAAGGAAAAAGACTGCTACCCAGTGGGTTACTGGGAGATGATTGTCGTACGTATTGATGACATAAGCTTGATGGTCTTGATGTCTACTATGATGTATGTGGTAGATTGGCGGCGTTCAAAACACACAAACCTCATCCACTACGTTTCTTTGCTAGGGAATGACCTCCCGCGGTGTAATTTACCCAGTGTGGATAGATAGAAAGAAGAATGCAGATCTCTGAACAAGTATATTGAAGTAATAAACACAACGAATCCCCTTTCAATGAGCAAATATAAAATTTAATCAGTTTAAAAACATAATTTAAAATGAAAAGAAATCAATAACTTGATTACAAAATAAGAAAAAATGCACTAGCATGTACTAAAATAAAAAAATACAAATTTTTATTACTGTTAGTGACAGTCAGTTACAGAATCAATTCAGTTATTCATTGCCTACGAGATGTGATCTTTGAGTGCAACGATGAGTGACATCATCACCTATCTTATCTTGACATCGAATCTTCCGTTCGTCCCTGCTCTGCCACTCTTTGTCTAGCTGTCTGGACCTGAACTCTTGCCAGTCGAACTTTGATTTGTCTATAGTCTCTGGAACCAGACTTCACCTAAGAATTTGCTCTGGTACTTGGAATTGGTACAGGAATTTTCAGGGAATCTCAGGAGAGGTCCGGAATCTCGGGAAGTGTTTAGGAAAGCTGCTTCTAAGAGTTTTCAAAATTCGACACATCACAATGTAGTTCATCTTTAGCACACACGACAGGTTTTCAAGAAGCAGTGTACGAACTGTTGATCAAAAGGTATTGATTTGTTGTTTAGTTTTTTATACAGATAATGATTAGTCATCAATTCAATTCTGACCTTTTGTTTGAAAATCTCTGGCAAGTATCCATGCATGTGCTTCCAGTATGCATTCTGAGTTAAGAGAGCTTCGATGCAATATGCAATAGATCTGAGCAGAGCTCCTGATCCTCCAAAAGATTTATTGCTTCTTCAGATTGTGTGCTTTCCACAATGATAATTACTTTACATTTCTTGGAGACTCAAAGAGAAAACTATGGGCGTCTGACCGATGGGAAGATGCTCTTTTCGATATTGGTATCGACGTATCGTAATAGCAAATATGTGTTTATGTGTCTTTGTTTCTATGCATATAGCATGACCTAATATATAGTAATACATACGTGCGTAAATGGTTGGTTGGTTTTGACGGCACCAGGAACACATATAGGCCTGGTTACGGAAAGCCGAGGAGATTAGAACAAAGCGTCTTTCAAAAGGACATACTCTGATGGCCAGTCTGGACTGGTCTGTGCGATGATCGAACCAACCACCATCATCGTTGTTTAAAGTTGAATAGAAAACAAAGCATAAATACCTAGTTTATTTAATATGCCTTCGTGGGTACGAGTGTATCATACGTTTAATTTTCTGTATATTCTATATTTTTCAGACATATATTGTTTGAGCATTTGACAAATAAATATGGAAAAGGTTACGGAAGCCCGTTCACAACATTGTGATGGCTGCCACCAGAAGTGTTTTGGGCATGTGAGGAAGAACTTACTTCTAGTTTTGACGATGTGTGGAGTTGTTCTGGGTTTTGCACTAGGATTTGGAATCAGAGAAACAAAACCTACCACTGATCAGCTGATGTGGATTGGTATGTTTCCATCAGGTTTAACCTTTTAGTTATTGATTTCTCCGACTCAAGGAAGAAAACAAAACGTACAGGCAGATCATGTTGAGCATGTAACATAATTCTCAAACCTAATCTTATTGACATGTAGCTTCGTCTATTCATAGGTCATATATTATCAAATTTTGATTTTTTTGTTTTTTAATAGACACATTCATAGCAAACATTTCGAACTATATGATTGACCTATCAGAAAAAGTGAAGGTAATTTTGCTTACTTAAGTTCCTCTGATGTCAGTGTTATTTCTCAGTCCGTTATGAATCTAGGTTTCAAAAAAGCAGCACAAGGAGAGTGAAACTTACAATTTAAGTAAAATCAACAAGTTATTAATTTTTCCAATTTACAAAGTGGAAATCTGCGAAACACTTACAGTAATGTGAATTTAATTCCAAATAATCTTAAATTTCATATCAAAAGTTCAAAAGTATGAAATGTTCCGAATGAACTCCAAGTCCTGAATGTCCTGATGTGCCACAACGATGCATTCCAGAATATCTTTAAATGAGTCCTCAAAATAGTTCTAAAATAATTTGTTCGTTTAGAAATCAATGCGCGCTTTAGTAATTCCAGTTAACTTTTTCGATAATTCCCCTAGAATTATATCTCGACACAACTAAAATAGTTTCAGAAACTGATCACACAGAAGTTATGTAACAGAAATCAGTACCTGTTTAGAAAGCTTATATTTATAGGTCTACAAAATCTGGAGTTCCCTAGATGCGAGTCCATTCCAACTGGACACTTCCGTCGGCTGGTTTTTAGAATATTCTGAATTCGTAAATCTATATCAACGTCTTTTTTGCAACTTACATTTATGGACAAAAGTTATATATGTAAAGGTCTCATCCATAAACGATTACCAGCTCAATATAAATCTGAAATACTATAATAATCTAATATATATATATATATATATATATATATATATATATATATATATATATATATATATATATATATATATATATATATATATATATATATATATATATATATATATATATATATTTATATATATATATATATATATATATATATATATATATATATATATATATATATATATATATAGTCAAAATTGCGTTTTAATTGGCTGATGCTACTACAACTTGTTTTGCTGAAGTAAGTAGATGATATTTTATAATATTCAATAGCTGTAATTTCAGAGGTTATCTGGACTATTTGCGTTTTGACCTCTGTTCCTTATTTATACCATATTTGTGGCCTAAACCAAACATTTTGAGTTTTCTCCAAATGATGGTTCCTATTGTTATTTTGTCCAATTTTTGCTTTATTTGTATCGGCTGAGAATCATTCTGTTTACAGCCTTGTAACCAATTGTAAATTTTAATTCTTCATTACATACCTGTCTGTGGATAGAAAATTTCCACCCGTGTGATCAGATCTTTTTTTTTATCAAACAATCTGCAAAGTCAAATTTTCTGGTTTCCAAATCTTTTCTAAATCCTCGAGTCTGAAGACAAATTCTGACCCTGGGTAGAGTTTCCTAAATCCTCGAGGCAGAAGCCAAACTCTGACCCCTGTAGGTGAAATGTTTGAATCCTTCGCCAGAGCATATTAAGTATTTTATTAATCGGTAATACGTAATTCAGTATTGAATTTGTTGCTAATCTAGTGATTCCAGCAGTAATCGTTCATGCGCAGATGACATGGATTTCGTTGTTCTTCACAACGATGGTATTACATCCATTGTTTGTAAGGCAGTAAAGGCAGTTTTCGTCCTTTCATCGGATTTCAATGGTCACGTCTGAGATTTTTGGAAACCAGAAGCATTTCAATTATCTTGGACCTTTTATCTTTGACTCATGCCTTGTAAAGCAGATTCCTGCATGAGTCTCAAAATCATTATTCATAGTAGTCTTTTCGGAAAGGGTTCCATTAACTTGGGCCATAATCCTCCGCATTGCCTTTGTCGGATGGGAATTTTCTTTTGGACTATTAGACGAAGAATGCGTCTATGATTGGCTAAGCATTATTTCTGATGTTCAGATAAGGGTATCATTCTTCTCAAGATATTCAGTTAACATTCGCAAAACGTGTCTCTGATTTCTTTGGAGGCGGTTTGAATGAGTTGTTTTTGCAGGTTGAATGGGCTTTGGACACGACGTACAGATGTTCGGCTAAACGAGGAGGGAGTCCTTTCCTTTTCTTTCTTTTGGAGGTAGAAGATGGATAGCTTCTAGAAGGTGACATGGTTGTTTGTTCCGCGCGCACACACACACACACACGCACACGCACACACGCACACACACACACAAAACACACACGCACACACACACACAAAACACACACAAAACACACTCACATAAAACACACGCTACAATACACTGACGTCGATGACTTGGCGCAAAGCGTTTCATATGTTTATGGAACATCGCTTAGTCCAAAATGTGACAAAGTTTCCCTCAAAATTGCTAAATAATCATCCTCTTAGGTGGCTTTTTCCTTTAGCAAGTGTGTCTTTTGAGACGAAGAAGTCTATGCTTGGCTACGCGGTTATTTTGAGAACGAGATTGTCCTTTTCTGTTTCATCATTTTGGACTGAAGAAAGGCACTGTTGACGGTGTAGACTTCTTTGAGGGAAGATCTTTGGGCATCCTATCGTTTACCTCTGTCATTTTTATACTGGAACTCGTTGCCAGTGATTGTCCTTACTTCGTATTAAACTTGATTACAGGCATCACGCGTCATGGCGGAGTTCAGAACAGATTAAATCGGGATAGTTCTTGCTTAGATAAATACAGCAAACTCAGTAACATGCCCAATCCATCTTTTACTTTGATTTTGGGAGCAGGTACTTAGTCAGCAGTAGCCACTGCCGCTAAATGGAACGAGTGTGTCAGCGATGGAGGAAATGTTTTTGGAGACGCGGGTTCCAATTTTTCATCAAATTAGTAAGAAGATGTGTCATCAACAGCATCATAAATGTGGAAGAAACCGAGGATACTGGTCAAGCGGTCACTGTGTCAGCAGGTCGCGGTTTGCGAATGTATCGTTGAGTCTTGGCAATCCTTTTCTTGCGAGAAGAAGCTGTTTTCTGTGGGCTTTTCTTTTTCTCATGACTTTTCTTTTCCTGAGCGTGTGACCTGGTCTTAACGCCGTTGCTTTTTACTTTTCTTCTTGGTACATCGGGGAGTGGCTTTTTACAAGGGAAGGACATTGGGATCATATGGATCCCATTTTGAGAGGGAACAAATACTAACACATCATGGAAAACCCTACTTTCAGGTTTCAAAATGATTTGCTTTCTTGTTTGATTGTCGATGCGAGGATTGGCCAGTTGCATCAAGGCTACATTGTTTATCTTAAAAAGAGTTCGGTTTAATGGGTAATGTGAATGATGACTTGCAATAATTGACGTGCTGTCTCCGTAAACCATAGATATTTTTGAGACTGTCATCTAGGACACCAACACGTATTGAACGAGTCATTTTGACGGGACGATGAGACTGAAGTGATGTCATGTTGAAGCTGTGTGAGACGAACCCAAAGTGACCGAGATTTTTTTTATAGATTTGTTTGTATTTGTTTTTGTTGTTGTTAAATCGACAAGGCCCATTGGCACTGGTTGTTAAAGAGATTGATATAAAATCGCAAATAATCAGGGTGGTGGATTTAAATCCACGAGTAAATAGACGTGTGGGGTTTGTGTTGAATAGTCGTACAGCCAGGGGTTCCTTCCAGTTTGGCTAACACTTGCACCTCGTAATGCCTATTGCGACTGGTGTTACGAGAGGCTTTACTTTTTTGAAACAATGCTTTGGTGCTGTAAATAGCACCGCAATTAAGATGATGACCTTTCGCGTAAACCAAATGTGTTGACTGGGGTCTGACATGAACCCGTCGTCTTTATCAGGAATGTCTTCTACAAACACGATTAAATCGCCTTGACTTTCTCGCACTCTTTGAACACCACACGATTCGTAGAGGTGGACGATTTATCAAATGATATTTATGTTCTATCAAACGTTTAACAAATTCGTTTTTGTTTGAACCGCAGGGTCTGCCAATTAACTTATTTAAGGAATGGCGAAGATACATGGCCTCCCATATGACACGATCTACGTTTTAGACAATGACATTGAAAGTGGAGGAAGAGGGAGTAGAGAAAGTAGAGGTGGCCATAGTAGTGTAGGTAATGTCACTTTTGACACGAAAGCAGAAAAGACAAGAGTTTTTATACTTTTTAAGAACAAGTTCAATCGTTTAAATTTGAACAACACTACTTGCAAAAATACATAAAATCCAAATGGTTAAGTACATGAATAAAGGACATTATAAACGATCAAAGTAGAATAAATATCTGTATTAATATTTTTGGTGACCAAGATGTGATGTCTTCGAATTAGTGTGTAATGTTCTTAGAGTCTCCACATTTGGCACAGTCACCAAGAAGTTCACCCTGTATGGCCTTTCGGAAATGTCAACCATGGCCTAGTTCTGAAGGGAGTGGTTTTTCTCGGTGACGCAACATCTTTTGTCCAAGCCTCGAAGCACAACTTTTTTCAGTCACGTACATCTGTCCCGTGATAGTGGAAGTCACAAGCTACACACACATTCTCATACATATCTTCAGTACCTAAAAGCACAAATAATTTAGCAGAATGAGTCTCTCGGGAACATTTAAAGGAACATTTCCATTAGTTTTTGGCGGTATGTACAGCTCGTAAGAAGCCCACAATGAATAGGTTGGTGAACGAAATAACAGAAAGCAATTTACTAAGACACACACAACACGTCGGCACCAATTGAATGAACACCGTTCTCGTAACATGTGACGGTAAACCGGTAAACCTCCACCGTTTGACTACTGTCATTGATTTCCTGTTTATCACGAATGATAAATGTCGGGGCATGATAGCCCGATTTTGTACCCTCTTTGTGTCGAAAGTAATAAGTGTACTTTTTGCACAAATCTAATCGCAATCCAGAAGCGAATCCCAATTTGTAGTCACTAGTTTACACAGAATTTTCGTCTACAGACAAAATGTGATAGCATAACAGATTTTGGTAATCTTCCAAATCTTCCTCTGGAACTCGTTGTAGTATGGCCATGTTGTAAGTAGAAGGATGAGTATCAACGAAACTCTTCTGGTCCTCGTCCAGTTGAGCAATGACCACTCGAACGCTTTCACATGAATCAATCCCTTTTTTGCATTTAGGTACCAGTAGTTTAAACATCGGTGATGTAACGGATACAGTTGTTCTTTGCTTTTTACTTGTATCTTGACCATGTATATGTAAATGCGTTCTATCAACCCCACAGGCAAACCACAAATGTTCTCTTGCAAAATATTCATGTCCATGTCAGTAAGTTTTTATACCCACGTTGAGGGTCACTTCTATTTGTTCTTATTTGATTAAAAGATTAAAAAATGTCTTCTATGGCTCAAGTGACGGACGTAGTGAGTAATTTCCGACCACACCCATTTAGAGTAAACAGTAAAAATGGTAACAAGATCTTCTGATGCAAACGGTATAAAGCAGAAAAAGTCATGATCCAGAGAAATCTGACGTCATAGTTGAATTTTGTCAATTTCCTCTAGTGAATTTCTCCAGACCAATGTACTTCAGTCACAATTACAATTTTCTTCTGGCAAGTCCCTGCCAAACTGTCATGTATATATTATCTTGCAATTCGTTTAGTAATCGTTGAATATATATATATATATATATATATATATATATATATATATATATATATATATATATATATATATATATATATATATATATATATATATATATATATTTTAAATGGGGTTTAAATACTTGTGTATGTGTTATGCAACATTTGACTCCTTGCCAGTCTGGTTTCTTATATCACATGGTATGCCACTTCACTAGAGGTAAGTAGTGGCAATGAGGAGACGATCAAGCATACTCCAGGTAAGCGGAAACTTTCTGTTCCCACTAGTGAAGTGACACACCACAACTTTATCCTCTTTATCAACGTAGATAAATCCGGTTCTGGCTAATTCTTTGGGGGTAGATACTCGCAGAGATTTTGGCCATTTTTCTTGGAATCGACGTACAAAGTCGCTGTATGCAGTTAAACGAACAATACTCGCATTTCATAGTTTCATTTTGATTTGGGTACGGCGATATCTGTGATAATCCCCTTTTTCCTGTTATATCAACAGTTCCTTGTTGAATCACAATTTACAATGTTTCAGTGTGAAATTTCTGAATAAATTTCAATAAATGTATTTGTCTAAGATTCTTGTAAAGAAGAACTTATATTATTCACGGAAAAATAAATTATTTATTCCAACAAAATAGAAACATTTCACCTCAAACCGGTCACAGCAAAACACCCTTCAGCGTCAAAGGTTTTGCACAAGACTGACTAATTTCACTATAATGTCATCCTATATATATATATATATATATATATATATATATATATATATATATATATATATATATATATATATATATATATATATATATATATATATATATATATATATATATATATATATATATATATATATATAATGTAATGACTTTCCAAGACAAAATCAAATACCCGGGTAGGGGTCAAACTTACGGAAAATCCAAGAGTTTGTGACATTTGAAACATTAATTAACACGCAGACCAGGTGTGAACTTGAACATGACAAAATAATGTCACTTTAGGAGAGAAGTAAAAAAGTTGATTACCAGTTCCGAATCAAGGTCTGGAACTAAGTCAACTAAATATACAACGTTGCAGTCATGAAATTGTTGACTTTGAAAATACAGAAGTCAGAACTATACTCAATTTATAAAATTAATCAAAACCTGAAGATAGACTTATCATTACAGTAGCATGTAATGAAATAAAAATAAAATGAAAAGTTTAAAACTAACAAGCAAATAATTAAATTACATATGCGTAACAACATTTACCATGACAACTAGTACAGATTCCATGAGAGCGAGTGACATCAATTTCGCATCTATCAGGTTTGACACGCACATCACTTTCCTTAGCAGGCATGTTAGTAATAGTCATGCAACAGGACGTGATACTGAATCGCTCATGTCACATCATACAGCATCCTTGCAATCGCAAGGTACTGCATTACACTCGAGCTTGCTCTGATATGTAACCAAAAACCACAACTGAAACACTGTTCTTAGTCTCGCTTTAATGTTTCCATATTGTCCAGACTGCTATGTTTCTTTCAATTCTACAAAGTTCACCATTAAACTCGTGCGATAATTGAGAGACAATCCTTTCTCTTTACTTTTTTCTGCACTTTCCCTTGTGGGTCCCGGTGTTTTTAACCGTAATTTTTGGGACAGCCACTAGCAAAATTTTGAATCTTTTTTGGGGGGTGCATTTCCGTCTAAGCTCCTCAAACGGTGTCCTTCGTTGTTAGGGTGCCAGGCGATCGATGAAGATGCAACTGTTCATTACAAAGTACTGCACACAATTTCCTAATTGGTTTAAAGCTTTATACAATTTTAACCGAGCATGTGCTGTCACGTAGACCGCAATGATGACATTTCCAAATTCGCCGGCTTCTACAAAGTCCAGATCTTCGTAACTGACTATGATCAGGTCCTCACGCACGACGTCATGTATTTGGTTTTTATCGTGAATCAACTGGAAGTATCAGGAAGGTTCTGTCAAATTTTCCGTCTTGGGTAAGCACGGTCATTGTATTATTTTTCCTGACAAGGATTTCAACATCACTTTAGTAAACTATCGCTTTCCTTTATTTTTCTCGATGTGGTGTAAAGAGGTACGTTCCTGCTCCCAGTATTTCTCTTTGAATTTCTTTTTGTCTTCGGGTAGTATGGCAAGAGGAAGGATAGCTTCTTGTTTCAGTTTGAAAAAGGCATCCATGTAGTCTGCGAAAATGTCTTTCTGAGTTTCGTCGCAGTTATAGTATATGTTTGTCTTGGGTATGTGGTAAATTTCGTAGACTTCTAACAATGAAATCCCAGATTCAAAGCTTTAAACAATGCCATGCTGACCCACGTTCCTGTCAAGTCGCGTTCTGGTCTTAGTTGCACGTTTCGGCACAAGTACGGGACAAGGAAACCATCAATTTCCCTTGGCAATGGTGAGGTAAAACGGGATGGTACAAGTCCGTGTGAGGCAAGACTATACATTTAATACCTCAATCGCATTGTCGAATGTTCTTGAGTTTAATATGCTCTGTCAGCTATTGAGGGTGTCCTGTGCGAAAGTGACAATATGTTCACACGTAAGGATATAGCGAAGACAAGTCTAAGAGTTTGATTTCTTATCCTTTCTCCTAGTCGCCTTGAAATGTTAGACTCGAAACAACGGACGTCCGCGCACTTCTTGAGAGTGTATCCCAGTTTGCTGCGTCTGTTCGATGTTTGGCTCAGTCCAATTTTTGAATAGTTTGCCAAGTTCTTTTCCGTTATATCGTGTTGATCTTGTCGGCATACGCTCGTCCCTATACGATGGCACGTGCTAAACACATCTTGTATTGAGTACTGTTAATTTGAACAAAACAGAACTTGATGCTGCAAAGTTTATTCACCGATAACCCATTTTTGCGAAGTTTGTCCACCGATAACACCTTTCTGCGTACCATCCCTTGGGTAAGAGCGACATGAGTCATGAACAGTGTCGCTTTTCCATCGGTGATGTGAATCGTGTTAGATAGTTGCACGTGTTTAATCTTGTTGATGACTTTGTCAGATGTAAGTTCTGATTGTTTAATAAAGTCGATCCAACGGGAGGACTTCAGACTGTCGTGATAAAGGCAAAGACTAAAGCAATACTCGTTGGATTCAGAATTTCGTTTCAATGTGGTTAACACAGAATCCCATACATCGGTGATGAATTTCTCTACGTTCTACGACGGTAAGTCGTATTTGAAATCTTTAAATATCACCGTTTACGTGTAGGCCATCGTTCTAAATTTTTTAATGAAGCGCAATTACGTGTCTCGAAAATGTTAGTACTTTTCAGGGTTTACTGTTGATGGTGGAGTTTAGTTTGGTGTAGACCCTCTAGGTCTGGACCCACAACTCATATTCAAAATCTCTCGTTAAGTCAACGATAATTTGTTTCGACTTGATAACGTTGAATCTGTTGTCATTATCAGCCATGACAACGTTGATTTACCACCACTATTCATTACCTATAACAACTGCGTTACTTTTGTCAATGATGGAGTCATTGTTGGTACCCATAATGCTAGATTTGTTAGCTTTACTTTACCAGCTTCACCCCAGAAACCCACCATCGTTGTCGGTTGTCTTATCAGTGCTATTGTATCTGGCTCCGATCAAACGTGAAAATCGACAATCAGCTTTAATCTGACATCGTAGTTCTGCGAATCACATCTTGCGATGTTGTTATTATATTTTTTGATTTTTTGCAAGATCAATCACTGCAAGAATTACTTCAGAGTAGTTGTACAGGTATTCACGTGCGGTTGGAGGTTCGTCTTTGATAAAACCTAGTTTTGGAATTATATGCTGATAATGATACCCTAATGATCTATATGTTTTGCGTTACATTTTGCGCATATTACAGCACGAGATGCTAACCCGCATCTAATACAGATTTGTAATCCTGGGGATTTTTTCACAAGTTTATTATGTTGAGCGCATCGTCCTCCACGACATGGTTTGTTGCAAAGACTAGAAGGTTTTAGTAACCACATACACTTGTTCATTATATCATATCTCATTTGTTTAATAATAAATAACTTTTGATTGAATTATGTTTCAATGAGTCAACATGAGAACGTTATAAATAACCTTGTATTTAACTATGATTCAATGAGAAGAGCAGCAGAGAGGGTGAACAAAATTTAATCTTTAACGTGTGTTCATAAAAAAAATATGCTTTATTTGTTTAAAAAATCGGTAAGTAAACATTTTGTAAGTATCAACTTATCTTTGAGATATAGTAAATATATCTGGAAGGTGAGTTGTAGGGTTCACCCTCTCTGCTGCTACTTACAATTTTACCATGAACTTTAATAAATGTGTCGGCGGGTGGTAAATACATGTATGTATCTTGGTTTCGTTCTCGTGCTTCATGAGAATAATATTGATAATCACGCACCGACTCATCCTTGGGTACTGATGCATCCATTTCAAATCACGCACCGACTCATCCTTGGGTACTGATGTAATCATTTCAAATCACGCACCGACTTATCCTTGGGTACTGATGTAATCATTTCAAATCACGCACCGACTTATCCTTGGGTACTGATGCATCCATTTCAAATCACGCACCGACTCATCCTTTAGTACTGATTCATCCATTTTAAATGCGGGGGATCAGACACACATTTGAATATTTTGTTATATTTGTTGTTGTCTAAAACGACTTTCTAACCCTGATCAATATCACCGACTACGACGGGCCAGACATCTATCCGCGATCAGGTTTGCGATTATATTTTGTTTCGATTTAGTCTGCGGCTTGTTTTCTCAATGACGGTACTCCAGCTAATTCTTTCAACCGCTCGTTTGCAGATTTATTTATTTTACCGTCACATGCTGGAATCCGTAAGATACTGTGTAGTTTTACTGGCTGTGTTGTTCGTCCTACAAACCGCGAGAGCCTGACTTTTATCGATGAGAATGTTTTGCCAGCAACATTACCAATGTGGCAGTACCTTTATCATGAACAACTTCGATGGCTTTCGTACATGTTTGCAATCGAAATAGGTTTTGGAACTATCCTTCTGAATAAATCGTGAATAAATCGCGCGTCGCTCTCTTTAGTACGCTTTATAAGGCGGTAAGCTTAAATTTGCCAACGTGATGTTTTCAGGTGCAAGTTGGAATTTGTGTATAATTATGTCATTTTGGTATTTGGCCAAAATTTGTCTTGAATCATGGGCGAGGCTTGTTTTTTACTATGTCGGTAGCGATTGGCAATGCTCCTTCAAGTGGTTTGTCGTTCGGATCAAGATGTGGGGCTAGGGCTCTTAAAGCTTCTTGTGTCTCATTTAGTTTGTACTCCTGTTTTTCTCCTTTCTTCTATTACTAGAAGCTGTATTTCCATTTTTTTTTCTTGTATTTGTCTCCGTTTTTCATTTATTCTCTTGTATACTTATTTACATCCCGGCTAAAAAATTAAAAAGACTGTATCATCACTTTTGACCTGCTGAACACCCTAAACAAAGCGATATACATAATTATTCAAATCATCGCTGGATTTCACGGTGTCAACATTTTCATGTCTTTAAAAGTTTTCTTTTCATTCCCACACCAATGCCGCAATTTTACCTATTTGGCTGGGTTCCATAATAGCGGCGATTAACTTCCTCAGTATATTTATCTATTAAGTCGGTTTTACCTCTTGGAGTTGGGCGTAGACGGCCAGAAACATCAGCAGATGATGTCTCAAGAGTTTTATGTGTTGGCCCTTCTGTAAATTCCACATTAGCTTCCTGATGCTGTTGTAGCTGCTGTTTAACAGAATCGATCAAGAATTTATTTCTTAATTGCATCTAGTCGCTGTCGAGTTCATTTACCTGTATGAGTCAATATTTAGCGCAGAATAATTCATTATTATGATTACATCAACAGATTTTTTATTTCTTGCAGTTCATTTAAGGTTTCCCATCAACTTCTAGAGGTATCATGCATGTGTTACTCCGCATGTTTGTTTCATCCAGTCGGCACATTTCCCTTACCCTGTTGTATATTGTTGAGAATTTTCCGACTCTAATATGTAGTCCTTCTGGTTTATAATCTTGAAATAAATCTATTATGGGTTGCTCCGTATTTTTCCCCAGTGTTCTACAGTATTTAGTATTTTGCAGCTTCTATATTCTCTCCTTCCTTTGTTTATGTTTTAGTGTGTTTGTGTGCAATGATTTTATATTGTTTTGGATTTTAAAAAGAACATTTTTAGATCCTCCCATTCACCTATGATATTCGTGGGTTTAGAAATTACTTAACATTTCAGTTTATATAATGGTTGACTTTTAATATTGAGTCATTTATTTTCCGCGTCCTTAGTATAATCGCCATTTTTGATCAGGTATGTAAGGCGCTATGGTCCGATAAGTATGTCTATATTATTATCTGTTTTAGTGTGTGTGCAATGCTTTTATATTGTTTTGGATTTTAAAAAAAATATTTATTTAGATCCTCCCATTCCATTCACCTATTATTCTTTGAAGTATGTGTATAGTATTTCATATATATATTTATGTATTTATATTCTGGTTATGCTGCGTAAAATATAAGTCGACCCGTTTGATTTATATCATTAGTGTCTTCACCCTTTTTCGAAGAAAATATAATATGTTCAGTGGAACTCAATAACGCAATGATCACAGGATAAAGTCTGACAAAACATTTATGGGACAAACAAAATAATCCCGATTTATCGAGTCATTTACAACTTGATTTTTGCAAAGATCTGAAAACACAGTAAACATTTGCTTGACATGATTGTTTAAACTGAAGTTTTAAATAATGCATGTTATAATGTGGCATAACACTTAATATCCTCGAATTTTGTCGTCGTTGGTGTATTTAGATAGACAAATCTTTCATGACAGTGAAATCGGTGAAAATATGATGAGGTCTAATTGAAAACAAGTGTGGCATTTGTGAAATACACGTCCCTAAAATCCGTTATCAGACTAAAATAGAATCTCCACTCTTCGCTTGACAGCGGTGATTTGATTTTAATCAGATTACTGAAATTCGTGTACCATATATGAGCCTACTAAATCCAAATTATTTATACAATATGATCCGATTTGCTTATCTCGGCCTCTGCTTCTTGCATATTGAATCCTTTTGTTTTGAGTTCTACGGAAGCTAGTGCTAAGCTATAGCTGTGTATCAACGACTGATCTTCTGAATGGATTTTCTCGATAAGATTCTAGTATGTTGTCAAGCATCAACAACTACCTGTGCAGTAATGCACACGTTTTAGGTCAGAGCTCCTCCGTAAGAGATAATAAATTTGAAAATTTTCAACAACCACGTAGTAGAATGTCTATATAAGATTGGCAATGTTTAACATGTCCTTAAATAATGTCAAAATAGTCTGACGAATGAGTAGAATGTTCTCAGTTACTGTGTGTGCATAACATCAGGGTTGTAATCGAGAACAAATGCATAGCACGATCCGTTGATTAGCTTCAGTGTAAAAAGTGTGGAAAATAGACTGAGCCATATTTCTCATCCAGCAATAATAATAATAATAATAATAATAATAATAATAATAATAATAATAATAATAATAATAATAATAATAATAATAATAAATAAATAAGTAAATAAATAAATAAATATTTTTATGATAGATAACCTGCTAAGTAAGACCATGCATCCTTTTGCTTGCCACGTTACCAATATTTTACATGTACTACAGATTATTTGCCCACGAAAACATGTTTTACGAAGAAAAGAATATGTTAATAATTCTCTTTCCCATACGTAATGCGTAATTTAACCAATTTTGTAATGGATAGTTTATTGTACATAAAGTACTTTCATCATTTGACACTAATTAGCTGGAACGACCCTTAGATCGAAAAAGAGACAGACAGAAAGATGTCATTCTGAATCGGCGTTGTCACTCTAGTGATAAAGGTGTTACATCTCTAATATGTGCGAAGAAGTACTGAGATTGAACTTGGAAATGGAAGTCAGGGGTCTAAGGCTATGGCAGCATTTCTTTTTACAAAGTAAACAAAACTTCAACAGATATAGAAGACAAATTACACACAATTCATTTTCCTATGTATATTTCATTTAATTGATTGTTTGTTAGTTTAATTTTAAAACAATTTCATTACATGTTATTGTAATATAACAATATATCCTGGATTTGACCTTGTACAAAGCTGAGTTCATGTTTGTTTGAACTGATTGACCTTTAAATTTCATTTATTAAGCAACTAATATTAGCTTCATTATTCTCTTTGTATATGACATTTCTATCAGGATTATTATTTACGCAAACGGTAAGGCGTACACATGCTAGTTTGAATCAAGTTTTTTGAGCTTCCTAAGTGAATTTTATAGGTTATTTTGTTGTAAATAAACAATACTATTTAGATCATTCTGGAAGGTTTTTTTCCCCATTAGGTAATGGTTGATTTGAGACAATGCTAATTGTGACCTGACGTCAAACAGATAACTATAAAATGTTGTGACTGTGAGGATTTTACCAGTCATGCTTGAACATCTAGCACTTTAAGGTGTATTTTGTTGTGAACACTGGGTTGAATTTTATTTTCTTCAAAATATTGAATTCAAGCGATTATTTTCTCAAAAATACAAAAATTCTCTGATAAAATTCTTGGAAAAAGATATTCACTGGAATTTATACGGAATTCAAACCTGGAATAATATTTATGTGATTCAGCAAGAGAACGTTGATACGTCGGCACTCCATATGCTATAACAGACACGTCATCACTTTCCATTTCGGATCGTTTTGGGACATGAACTGAGTTTTATTCAGGACTTTTTATTATTAGGACTTGTGTATGTAATTCTTGGATTATTTGGGGAATTAATTCGCAATCCAGTAAGTTCTTTTTTTACATCGTATTTTATGGAAAAATTATTTGTTAAATTTTACAAAGTTTGTTATGTTCACTTTTTCTGTAACATTTTTGAAGAGCATTAACTCGTAACAATTTCAAATATAAAGCATGAATGTTCATTTAAATACAGCTAAGCAACTTTTTACATTTCTATAATATCCATATTTTAGAATTAAAAGCCATATCGATTGCCAATAGTGCAGTATGCTGAAAAGCAAAATATTACAAATTAATGCCAAGTTTATTTTAAATCATTGTATTGAATCTTAATTCTAAACTAGAATATTATTTCTTGCAATTTTCAAAGGTATTTTATTTCTAAATAAATTATTTGTAGCATGAATTTGGCAGCAAAGTGTTCCTACAAACACCAACTTTGATATTCCAAATTAACACAAATTCTAAATAAAGTTAAACAATCCAAAATACAATATAATTAAAAATTCACATTGTATAGCAGTAACAATAACAACATGCTACAAAAGCTTTCCCCCAACAAATGAACTAATCTCTAAATGCGTTTCATCAAATGCACAGAAACATTTCTAACTATAATTAATTACATTACGAGGAAAATCGGAAGTAGAGGGTCTAAGTCAATGCCAGCAATTCTTGCAAAGCCGTCAGAGCGTTGGGTATATATAGTTAGCCCTATTGTGGGAGACGTATGCATTATCGTAACAGAGCTTGCCTTACAATCTCCAGCTTCACTTTAACTTTGGATACCACATGAAGCTCATGCTTCAGTTGTACACTCCTACCCTGACTAGCTTTTCATTATGTCAATGTCTGGGAAGTTTTAAATCATAGCTTGTACTCAAGATTTATTTTATTACACACATATGTTGTCTTGCATTGAAGCTGGCGTACAGCCACAATATACAGTGAATAATAACATCTACTTGTTTTAAAATATGTAGTTGTAGTAGTGATGGCTTTGTTAAATACACCATACCAGAATCAGATTATACCAAAATTCTAACAATCATTTTCTTTCTTATATGAATTTAAATTACAGTTCCAAGTATCATACGTTTATTAAAATTATAGGAAATAAAATTACAACTCCAAAATCATACCTTTATTAAAATTATGGGAATTCAATTTGTAACTCCGAAAATCATTCTTGTAAAAATTAAAAAAAAAAGCATCTTAAAAAAGTGTACAACAGTTGCGTGTTTCTTGAGAGTGATCATGTAAAATCGAGAGTTGAGCTTGGGTCTGTGCATATGAGACATCTTCCCTGGGCATCGATAGTAATAGTTTACAGAGAATTGTGTTCAGACTTTAGGGCTTCTTAAAACTGATCTGGTTTTGGAGAAAATCCTACAAAATATGCGAACGTCTATTGAGTGAAGGAAGATAGGACAATTTAAAACCTGAATTTACTTCATTTGCTTTGTGTGATTGACATATAGAAGTGAGAATTGTTTACGACACGCTTTGTGTTAAAGCATTTTACGTCTGTGGTTGGATATTGTAAAATTCTAAGGTTTTGACATAGTAACATTGTCAAATTTTGTCATTGTAACACTGCAAATTTTTGTCATTGAAACATTGCAATTTTTGGACATTATAACATTGTAATTGTTTGCCATTGTAACATTGTAATTTTTATCATTGTAAGATTGTACGTTTTGTCAATGTACAATTGCAACTTATTGTCAGCGCAACTTAATAATAGTAATCTAATCTTAATCGCTCACAGATACAATCACACATCCAAAGTAAAAATAAAAATGGTGTCATTACTTTTATTTCTTCTTTCACTCCACTGGTAAAATTGTAGGTATTATGAGAAGAGCAAAGTTGATGGTAGTTTCGTTTTTTGAGTCATAAAGTGTAGGGGAGGTAAGGACACCATAGAAGGGTAAAGTGTAGGGGAGGTAAGGACACCATAGAAGGGGTTATAGTTAATAAATTTAAAATATCTTCAATTTATCACATTCTTGTACAGCATGTCCTGTTAGGTCAGAAAACGTGAATGGTGGTTACGGCAGAAGGAGATAGCTAATTCATTGGTGAATATGAGTTTTTCTTTGTTTGATTTGTTCTGAATTTAAAGTGAATATTTGTTATAATTTTTGTTACATCCTACACTCTGGTTAGTAGTTGACCGTGTACTGGTCATTTCAACTCGATATGGGGGACGTATATGGTGTAGGAATTTTATATTGTTTATAAATAGATAATAGGATGGACGGAGAGATAGAGCAGTGACTTTTGTTTATGAGAGAATGAATTAGTATTATTATACTCTTTCGTTTTCATATTATCCTCTTTAGTCAGAAAAAGGAGTAACGGTTGATCTTTGTAAAATTGATATTAAACATTAAATGAAGTTATATCGTTAAATATCCCAATATAGACTCGAGAACCCCATGCATGATAAACCTAAGGTAAAACATTCATTTCAAATCGAAGGCAGACAAAGTCACAGACCCCACAACACCACCAAAATGGCAATCTGTTACTAACAGACACATCCATTAAGAAAACATACGACAGTATCTTTATTTCATTTGGAAGGAATGCAAAATCCAGCTTATTTTATTTCCTGCAACCTGTCACGACCCCTGTACAGTATTAAGACTAACGCGGCAGAAAGGTGGATATTATATTTTGAATGACTGATGAGGCCCCAGTCAGCAACAACTTAAGCCTAAACACATGAGCAACTCAAAGTAAAATATATAACAGTTTAATCAATATCAATAACAAATAAACTATTCAAGCAATTTATGTGTATAAATCTTTCAATTACACTTCACCCATAAATTGATATATTAGTCTGACTACTGATAAATGCCTTTCTTTATTTCATTATAAAAATAGTTACTGTCCTAATGTGTGAGAGAGAGAGAGAGAGAGAGAGAGAGAGAGAGAGAGAGAGAGAGAGAGAGAGAGAGAGAGAGAGAGAGAGAGAGAGAGAGAGAGAGAGACTCTTCTGTGAGTACTCGTTTGTATTCCTATGTATTTATTTCTCTCTTCTTCTATTATCCATTCTTCTTCCCTCCTGCACTCCACCTGTGCCGCTCCTGCTATTTGGCTATTCCTGCACACATCATGTGCTACTGCTTGTACTACTAACTTCCACAACCCTTCTGTACCAATGCTCGTACTTCCCCCTTCCTTGTCTTGAGGTTTTAATGCCTTCTCTTACCTGCACCATGTGAGTTTCCAGGAGAAAATATAAAGGACGGACATCCTCGTAATCTAACATTCTCTCACGGACTACACTTCAGACAAATGGCAAACACGTTACCAAGGCCTTCTCAGTCACTAACGTCTCTCATTACCATGCACGCCTTGATTTGCATACAAATAATACTATTTATGAACATACGCACGCCGTCTAATGGTTATAATTTTGACACGGACATCTACTGTTGTTAAGATAATCATTAACATTGTCTGTGTCCTGCGAATTATATTCCCAAAAATACGTAAATACATATGCACACAAATCAACCCAGCCTGCTTCACATAATGATTAGTTGGCATGTTGATAAATGCAAATCCAAATTCAATTTTCCAATAGACTTAAATATACACTATCCTTTAATAATTATATATGTTATGTTATATGTCCTAATAAAATATCTAAACATTATAATTCGCAATCTTTTAAATTCCTATCTAAACAAATCAACGCAAATATTCGGCTGAGATATTCACTACCTGTAGAAGCTTTTTATTTCTTTCCCTTTTCAGTTCATCTTCCCTTTTTAATGAGTTTTGTTAGCTTAGAGTGGTTTTGACCCCCCCGCCCCCGCCCCCGCCCCCGCCCCCGCCCCCGCCCCCGCCCCCGCCAGAGTTTTTTTTGATACTTCCTTATATCTTTGTTTATTGCAAGAACTCAGTATTATGTATCCAACAGTGTTCACGAACGTATGTCTTGGATGAAAACTATGTTTGCTCATCGAAAGATGTGTGTAAGACCTCTTAAAATCTTTTCTAGTATTAGTACCTTTTGCAAAGATTTTTCCACAGTATCTTGTTATATTTTACCACTAAGTGTAGATTTATTTTGACTGATGAAAGGTGTTTATTTATCACATAAGGACACCCTTTCAGTTATTTGATTGTGTCCAAATGATTATTATAACAACAAAATATGTAATATTGACAAATGCCGAAAAGCTGTACGTTTAATTTTCTAGATAAATGTTGAATCGCAATAAAATCGCTTTTTACCGGAACGCTGTCAGAAGTTTAGTCGGGCATTAGATTAGATTTTCGGGCATTACTTTTTTATTGTTGCTGTTTTATCCATAGTTTCGTACTTTCTTCAACATATTAAAATGAATTCTGAGCCAAATCAATTCAAAACAAAACAGATTGTTCATCATTACGATTAGTAGCACATCAAAGTAATGGTCCTCCGTTGGCAGAACGTACCATGCTAAAGTTCAGTGCTTCACAAGTTGGTGAATTTTCTGAAGAATTTTGGTCCGGAAATTGAATATCCGAATTTCTTTTTGTTCAAAAGACTTTTTTTTTTGAAAAAAGGTAATTTCCCGAATTTACTTCTGTCTTTCCTTTACAATACCGAGATAAATTTGTTTCGAAATAGGTTGTTAAAATACCAGATCATTTAATTGTTGCTCAGCATCACACATATAAGGATGTATGTCAATGATAATGGTGACATACATCTTATTCTCTTCATTATTAGTTGGTATTTATTTTTGAGACACTTTGGAACGCCGAAAGTCTGATATTCTGTCGTCTGATATCTGAATTAGAAAGACAGGCATACATGTCAACAGTGCAATTCCCTATATTTTCTGATACATAACCAGGCTGCCCACTGGATTTATATCTGAATTAGGTAACACGAGGCGGCATATTTTGTTTGGAGCTGCACAACTGGTGGAAAGAAATCTTAGCTGACAGGATTGATGGGCACTAATTGCTTGATTTTCGAAGCAATTGAATGGTTGCCGGTGACTACCTATAATGATTCATGCTTGATTGACAGTGTGACTGGTAACAATGTGTGATGTTGACAGGACTGTTTTGTGTTATTCCGTGCATGTATCTTTTAGCCTTTGGCTAGTTTTGGGGTTTTGTTATACCCAAGATTTTGGAAGCATAAATATATTTTTGTGTGTTATCTGTCCAATCAAGTCATCATTTTACTATTTGAGAAAAATACGTCAGTTTTCACTATTTGAGTGACTACATAATTTTTTATAATGAGTAAATCACATCATTCTTTTCAATCATTTCATCGTATGAAATTAACGCTGAATCGTTCTCCTTTGTCCGTGTACAGTGTAAGGTCATTTATTTGTATTTATATTTGTTGCATTTTTATGCTCGTGCATATTATGTTAAAATGCCCAATATTTGGATCTTATGCACCCAAGTATTAATCAATATTCTTTAGCAGCAGGGAGAGTGAACCCTACAAATTTTTGCTCGAGTCATTAACAAAAACAAAGGGTTCCTACAGAGGCTGAAAAAGGTCAATAACACTAAACCAAAGTCTCTAACTAATTATATTTCCTTCCATACGCCTGAATTTGTCAGGAAGTTAGCTCATTTTTGTTATACTATTGTTGACTTCTTTTGTCCTGACTTTGTAAGGCGATTTTCTTTAATTGTAAAGTGACTCAATTATTGCCCATCACCACCCTCCCTGCTGCTCCTCAGTCAAAGGGAGCTAACCAAAGATTTTATCTAAACCTACACGATATCTTGATCTAGGATCTTAATTATAAATTAATATATAGAGTTTTGTTTCTAAAGTCAATAATATTTCCATCCTGATTTGTAAGTTTGAAATTCATTCTCGACAATAATGGATTATGTACACGCAGGTAGATTTGATTTATTGGCTCAGATACAATAAGCCACCCTTTGGATGTTTGAATACTGGACGAGTATAATATATATCCCTGCTGAGCCTGATTAGACTCAGAGAGGTCGACGTTGTAGCTGCTGTCAATTACATCGCATATTAAATTCAGTGCGATGGTGGATGTTATATTAACAATATTAGGCGAGTTGTGACGACCTGTTCCATATGGGTCATTATAATATTTGAGAACAGTTGGGATGTAATTATTTTTTTCCAGGAATTTAGTATTCTTTTAAAATATTCATCAATAAGATCACTAACTGATTTAGTTAGCTCATTGGAATCAAATCCAGGTATTATAAATGTTGATAGTTGTTCTTTTGTAATTCATAATGTTTCAAAAATACTGTCGTAAACAGATTATCTACTGGACCTCGCTGAATTGGATCGTCCTCATTAACTATGTAGTAACCTGCTCTATGTGCTTCAGGAAATATTCTCTATTTTATTAATAATATCGTTATTTACAAACCCTAGGTCTGAAGCAACCTGATTCAAATGTTGTATGGTTTCAATTATTTGATTTTTTAAATCGTCGTTATAAAAAGTATTGATGCTGGAAAGTAAATTTTGTAGATTTTTAAATACACTTTCATGTTCAGACTTAATTGTACTAGCATATGAATTTATTTTATCAACATCAAGTGCTATTATACTACCTTTTTACCATCAATTCTATGTATCAAGTATGATTAATGCCCATATGTATAGAGTATAGAGCTATTGTCATATATTTACCATGGGTCAAGTAAACTCGTTTCATGTGGATATTTCGCTTTTCTATATTCTGGAAGTTGTTAAAATTTCTTAACACCTATGATGAAGTCAGATCGCTGTGGTTCTGGAGAATGTATTTCAATCACCGACGATAATGTTGGTTCATAAGCAGTAATTGCCATTTTCGACTCTTTTCCGGTTAAAGACTTAATTCTGCACTGGAATTCCTCATTAATTTGCTCTATCTGCTAACTGAGAGTTGGAATACTAACTACTTGCCAATCGGAAGTTCCATCAGACTTATTTTTATCTGCGAATACTAATTAATTATTTGGTTGTTGTCCACTAAATGGTTTTTATCTAATATTAGGCCAGCTATAATAAACACGTAACTGAGCTAATGCTATCTCTTTTACTGGAATTGCAGTTGGAATGTTAACGCTAAATTCAGGATTAGTCGAACCTATATATATATATATATATATATATATATATATATATATATATATATATATATATATATATATATATATATATATATATATATATCATGGTAGTTTTTGAAGGAGTTGTGTTAGGGACAATCTGCTGTAACAACTCTCTCGACCCAATATGCAAACGATGTTCAGGCGCTAACATTATTGTTATTATTATTGTTTAATTCTCCACTTTTTAATTATGGTTATTGTCACCAGAATCGTTAGTGATTATGAATTATTCATTGTAGGTTTTAATTATCATTGCAAACTCCTCGTCAGATATTTTGCCATCGCTGAGATACGTGGAAATATAACCAGATAGTTTAGAATAAGTTGCTGTTGCTGTGTGTAATTTTATCATATATTCACGCAATTTATCATTCGCACATGTAGCTATCTTTTTAGCAATAATACTAAGAATGCCTGCTATAGTCGTTGAAGTTGAAACAATAATTGCCATAATTGCTGGAGCTGTCATTGTTAATGTCGATAATATTAATCCGGATCCAGCAACAATAGCAGAAACTGAGTACACAACTATATTAATGGCAACCATACGTTTACGATATTTTTTAACTTTTACTGTGTAATGGTCGATGATAGTTTTTAGGTTGGCCAGACATTCACATGCTTGATTATATCTATGATGTTCAACGTCGATAGATGACGTAATCATTTGGTCCATTATACTATGACGTTATGTAATTAATTGAGCTACAAATTCCAAACACCTCCAGTAAGCTTGAGGTAAATTTTTACTCGATGATTCCAGCGTAAACGTTCCTCCAGAATCTTTATCTAACAACACAGATACAGTTTTAGAAAAATCACCAGTTGATAGAGATCTAGTCGATATTTTAAAATTTACACTACTAAGCACGGACATCCAATATATACCAGTGATCACTGCGGTGTGTTTGATGGTTTTATTGTCCACGATCCAAACCCAGATGCAACTGTATACACAATATTTCTTATCAGATTGTGAGGAATTGTAATCAGGTTTGTTTTTTATAATAATATCCGGAATTCCTCCGATAATATCATTGAGTTTTGTGTTACTATCATTAAGTTTTATATCAACATTTGCTGGATTTGCAAAAATTCGTTATTAATTCTGTATTCACGTGACCGAAAAAGTTAGATTCGATTTTGACTATTTCATTACCGATTGGAATTTTTTATCATCGACATATTTTATTTTTTGTAGCAGCATCAAAATCAGATTCTGGAGTTCTTAAATTACTAATACAGTTACAGATCATATTACGAAATGCACACATTATACCACCGTTGGTTAATACGAACTTAGATTCTTGATCTTCAACATATTTGTTTGTTGTAACATTACTATCTGTAGTTGGAAATCCAAGATCTGTAATTGTATTTTTGTTCATAATAACGTCTTCACTAAATACACCGCCAGTCGTCTTGATATGATCGTTAACTGATTTACCTGAATTTTGTATTTTACCCTGATCACTAAAAGTAACGTAAAAGTAACGATATTATCAGCAACTGCAGTAGGAATTCGTATAAGTACGTCTGGTAGCTCTATATTACTCATTGTTAGTCGTCCTTGCTTGTCCTGAACAATAACCACTTCATTTTGATCCCCACTTGCAATATTAAATAAATCATCAATCTCATTTCTGAGTTGATCGAGGGTTACATATTTAGATAAATCACCTTGCTGCTGAGCTTTACCACTTGCAGATCGTCCGTAAATATCTACCATTATATTTTACTGATGTCTGTTTAAATGTGACATGCACAACTTTATGAGGTGGCTTTCCTTGCGGTGCTAAGGATATATCATTAAGTATATTAGGTACTTCACAACCACATATTGATGGATCAGTTAATGTTTGTGTTGGTAATGTAGAATACCAGATTGCAGCAGTATTGTTACAGATATAATGAAGAAAAATTTTTTTGGTGGCGCTAATCCATACGAATCAAAATAAATAATTCCACGTGGATCAATTACATACGCTACCCAGTGGGTACCTGGTCCAGAGTTTCTATCGAGATTAATAATACCGGTCTCAGTACTGTTTGGTTGTTTTGGTAACTGATCGCGCATAAAAACACCTCAATTTTTTTTTTTATTTTTTAGTTTTTTAGCAGCATCGAGTAAATCAAAATTAGACATAGGCGAGATCAGTAAACTGTCCCTGGAAGTCTTATACATTTTCCGTACTGGTAATCTGAGACCTTTTCCCTTTTTTAGATGTTTGTTTTATTCTCTGTCCAGTTGCTTTCTTTAATGCCATTCATGCAGCAGTTCCAACAGCACCTAACGCAGCTGCTTTCGCAACCGCTGGGGCTGCTGCGGCTGTTAATGCTGGTATAGCTGCGAGGAGGGGAAATATACCACCCGTTTTAAAAGCATCTTTGATAGCGCCTGCAGAAAGACTAAGTTTGAAGCCTTTATTTGAATTTTTTGCTACATTAAAGATTTTGGATTGACGATCGGTCAAGGATAATTTATTTGAACCCTCATTTGTTCCTTTTTTAACGATATTTTTATTCGACAGTTATTGTTTGATGCTGATTGCAGTCTTTTTATCTGACCAGGAGTCTGGGTAATATTAACGCGATTGTATGACATATATATTACTCATGAACTATCTAATTACGTGTTACATGTTCTCTACTGGCGCATCAATGACTCTGATTCGTCCACCAACACCTTCGAGTGATTTATCACTGAGTATAACAGCAATTGCTCTGTAAATAGGAATGACTCCTCGATTTACAAGAGCTCGAAAATGTATATCTACAATAGATTGTCTAGTTAAATCTAAATGTTCTAGCGAAAAGTAATAAATCGGATACAGCGTTGTGAAATCTATTTGTGATATTTGTAAACCAGTATCAACATTTTGATTACGTCCTATAAACGACATAAGACGATGATATGCACGTGCTACATGATTTTGATCGAAATTTAACAAAATATCCTTGGATGATTTTTGATGTCCATTTATCCTTAATGAAACCTCAGAAACACAGAGCTTATCAAATAATATGATACTTTGTGTCTGATTATTTACTCGTACAATATTTTGAAGCGCAATAAAAATATGTCACGGTGCAGAAACACCTTGCTGAGAGACTATCTGCCATGTAAATAAACCATTAAGTGCAATTTGGATAACATCTGTGGTCATCGTTAAGCATGAAAACATTAATTTACCACTTTGACTCATAAAAGATAGTAACCGATTTTCTTCATATGTCGTTGGTGACATTACTAGCATCCAGAGCGAAAGTTTCGTTAGTATAACTTTACCATGAAGTGCCCTACATGCAGCATCATCAGCTCCTTCCGCGTGCCATACTGCATCGTCATCGGTACTTTTTCGCACGAGTACAACTGTATGTTTGGCTCCGAAAATGACTTTTCTGACATTTCTGCAGAATCCAAAGAAATGTGATAGTGGAATTGCACATGAAAATGATCTTCTATCACCTTTTAACCTTGTTTTACGCACTGCAAATCCTAAGATAAAATTTGCATTCATCGATAATACTGCAGGGGTATCATCAGCTCCTCCTGCAGCTCTCACATTACCAATAGTTATGTTTCTACTTTCTGGAAAATCAGTTGTACCCTTTGCAAACATCATTGATGGACCAGCTGATCTTGAATAATTGTCACTATATCTTGCAAGACCAAGTTTTGTTGTAGCAACGTCAACATCTTTCTGAATTGATTCAATATTTTTCCGTCAATCATATACGTAGCGCTATCAAACAACGCCATTATAACATTATTAGCAAAACCAACATTATCATAAACGGAGTATTCAGTGTTTTGTGCTTTTAATATTTCACCTTCGACCTCAATAAATGCTTAAGCGGGTAAGAGATATCTACGTGTATCCTGAACCTGTAATTCAATTCGTCCACGCTGATCTTGAATTCTGGAGTCATAAGAATAATACTGCTAATCGCGCAAGACTTATCTTTGCGGACTGGTGAATCTATGTCAAATGCAGGATCACTTATACGTTTGAACATATTTATTGTAATTATTATCGTCTAAAACGAAGACCACTTCCTGCTATGAGACTCGCGGTTAAATTTTTCTTTTTTTTTCTGATAGAGGCATATCAGCCAACTCTGCTAGTTTTCTTATTAGCGATATGATTTATATTTTTACTAATATTTGCAGGCATTAATTCAGTGCTAGGTAAATTTACCGGCTGAGGTCGGACCGCTCGAGGTCTACGTATTAATTGTCCTAGTCTATCTTTGATGGCTGAGAATGCTTTACTACCAACATTACCAACAGCACCTATACCTTTTTCACGAACTATATGAATAGCTCTCATTCCTATCTGCTTTTCAACTGGTATTGCTTTTAGGGCTGTTCTTCTAAATAGACCATGTACAATGTCACCTAACTCATCTCCGTATGTTGTCCTGTAAATCGGTATTCGAGAGTTAATGGCCCTGACCATGATCGGTCCACGTTGAGTACTATATACTGTCATTTTATTTTATAGCCATTATGTTTAATTACATACTTAGTTCAGTGACTTAGTCGCTATAATAATCATCGGCAATTTCATTAATGAGAAACTGATGCACATTAATATCCGTTATACCTTCTGTAAATAATCTTTTACAAATATCTGCTGCTTCATTGATGATTTCTGGGGAATTATTACCAGCTCGTTTTCCTCCAATCAGAATTTATAGTCGTTCAACATCAGCAAGGACGTTGTTTGGACACTGAGTAATAAGACCACTTTCCTGTGTTGTAAGGCCAGTTCCAGTTACGCCGGGAGTGTCGTGAAATTCTTTTTCTTCTTCACTTTTTGCTTGCGCTGGCTGTGTTTCTTCATGAATATAATTAACATATCTTGGATCGTTGTTTCGAGCTTTATGACTCCATAATGGATACGAAATATCAATTTATACCAATTATCTCGACTTATAAGATCATTAGCATATTCAGGTTTTAAATATTGTCCTCGATTATCATAACTTATCGCAGAACTAGCAGCTTATTGTTTTACGTTTTTAGCCGCTTTTATGCCATTAAGGACAATCTCTATGAATTTTTCACATATATATTAACCCTACCTCGCGTTTATTTTCTGGTATTTTTTCTTGGTCTATATTTTCAGGTCTTTCCGGGACTGGCATCAGAGCAACTATTTCAGCAGGACGTTCTCTAAGAATTTTTTTTTGCTTTCTTGGTTCTTTCTGCTATTTTCCCGATGGCAACATCCACTTTTTCTAACACAGGTTGAACACCTTTCGTGGTCAAAGTTACAGGTTTAAAAAATTGTCTAGTATCCTCCTCAAACTCAACTTGAGTTACCTGTCTATATTGTAGATGTTGTTTAACTAAATCACGGACGGGTAAATATTTTTTAATTGCTTCAAAATCGTTCATGAGCTAATTTCGCCGAATGTGACTCTTCAATATTCATTATTTATAATATTTATAGCAGATATTTAATTAAAACACTAGTAAACAAAGCGCGATAATTACTACTCTGAATCTATGTTAAGCAATAGATAATTATTTCCCTTTGTATTAAAGATAACATATTTTCGATGTCTGATACGGGCAAAATACATCGTTTTTCAGACAATTATTACCTAATTATATGTTATTCACAAACAATTAGGTGTTAGTAAACACCGAAAGAGTGCAACACGGAGAGATGGTGGTATATATATATATATATATATATATCTATATATATATATATATATATATATATATATATATATATATATATATATATATATATCTATATATGTATATATTTATATATATTTTTGTATATATATATTTGTATATATATATATATATATATATATATATATATATATATATATATATATATACATATATATATACATATATATATATATATATATATATATATATATATATATATATATATATATATATATATGTAGATATATATGTAGATATATATATATATATATATATATATATATATATATATATATATATATATATATATATATATATATATATATATATATATATATATATATATATATATATATATATATATATGTGCGTGTGTGTGTGTCTCTATAGCCTAAAATTCCAGTAGGTAAAGCCTTACTGACCTTTACGCGTTGGTATTTAGGTCAAAAGTTAGTTATATCTTTGTAAACATCCTCTAACGGACGCAAACACTAATGCAGAAAATACTCAATGAGATATATGCCTAACATATATTTTGTATTATGTTTGAGAATTAAATCAAATTCATGCTACAATTCTATGATAATTATGCTCTTACATAATTTCTCTGTGTATTAACGCTTTTTACTTTCGAAACTTTCTGGTTACAGGCAGAGAGTGTCTGTACTTGGCTACTGTGGTATGTTTAAGTCACGGATATATTAACTATTTGAGCAGAAGTCTGTAAGATAAGAACATAGTGTAGTAAATTACTCGTGTGGCTGTGGTACTTAAGTGAAACACTGCGTTGGTTAGAATCCCCCTGACAGCTCAGGATGGCGGCAATTGGCGATTTTATGCGATTTTTTTTTTCAACGGGGACGTAGTCTATATATATATATATTAAATACACTCACCCGCCATACACCAAGTGACGTGGTACATTTTTGTATCACTCACAGGGTTTATGTTAGGGCGAGTGTATTTAATCTGCTGGATGTAGGTATTCCCCGTTAGGATAAGTTTATATTTGTGCCATCCACAAGAATAAAAAATCATGTTCATCTGTACACACACACACACGCACACGCACGCACATATTTATATATATATATATATATATATATATATATATATATATATATATATATATATATATATATATATATATATATATATATATATATATTCATGCGCATACAATCGTTAAATGTAACCTCTGATCCTAAAAAGATAGTATTGAACATCTTAAAGGAATACATGGGGTTAGTGCCGTATACAAAAATCAAAATTATATTCATTTGTATATATAATCATAAGCATCTGAATATAATCATAAATCATCCTCAAAACAGTCCCCACTGATCTTCTGAGCCTGCTAGAGTGTTGCTTGACAATATAGGGGTTCAAATATGGTTATGGGACTACAATTTTACAACTTGAATATTATTTTGTATTTTAAATATATATATATATATATATATATATATATATATATATATATATATATATATATATATATATATATATATATATATATATATATATATATATATATATATATATAATGAACAGTGAAAATACTAATGATATTATTTCTGCTATTAAAACGTTAAAGCATGAAGAAGTAAATTTATCCGATAACATAGACCCTGGTAAAATCATGTTTTATTTTGAATTATTACAGGAGAGAAAATTTCAAAGTAAGTTCACGTTAAATTCCAATTACAGTTTTATAAAGTCGATATATAATTCTATGTTAGAATCCTTAGCTGTCGTAAATGACAAACAGGTAAGATTATTCTCGCCTCTTATGCGTTCAATCGAAAAAAATAAATTTTGCATTATCTCACAAGTACGAAAGAAGGAAAATGATAGATAATCATGTGAATCAACTAAAAAGGATTATGTTATTTGATTATGTAATAAATGACAGCGAAACTGAGGACAGTGATATTAAAATCGGATCCCTGACACAGTCAGGAAATATGATTGTTGCTAAACAGGATCTTGGCAAGATTGATAGAGTCGAATTATATGTATATAAAAATAATATTATTCCGAATGAAGAGTACAGAGTTATTATACGTATTCAAATATAATCTTTTGGTCATACTTTACTGAATATGTAGATTTCCGTTTATGATCAGCTACACATTTAATAGAAGGCGTGCATATACCAAAATATCTGGCAGCTGCATACACAGAATTAAAATCTATTTTTCACCAGTGACTATGTTAGTAGATGTGACTGACTAAGGAATCTTAGGATGAATACCAGTATTCCTCGTCTGCAATTCTGACTGCGTAATAGCTTGCAAGTTAGAAATATCGTTATGCTGACGATATTTATCAATATGGTCAATAACAAATTTATCTTTAACGACCCCCAAAATAACACTCGAAGATGAACCTATGTGATAGATAATTTTTATTTTCACTAACGTTAAATCTAAAATACCCAAATTTATTAAAACTACCGAGTGGTTTCTTTCGATCTACAGTTTCTAATAACACCATCTTTGGATGCTTCGTAATTCGTATATATTGGATGTCTCACAAATTCTTTTTGCTCCATTTGTATATAATATTTATTTGTCTAAATAATTGTTTTGAAACCTGGTTAGATAATTCTTTTCTGTCTTTATAGGTGGTTTACTGTCGATGTATCTTTTTTTGTCATAATAGCGTTTAAGGTCCCTATATTTTGTACCACCACAATCCGCAATTAGTTTTGTTTTCCCCCTAACTCCAATCTCACATTGAATGCAGGGCTTTGGTCCATTACCTCCATGTCTAATACTTTGCATATGGTAACTACAGTATTTGCTTTTGTTACCAAGAGAGGCTATGGGTGCACCGCTCACCCTTTTCTCATGATCCTGTAAAATTCTTTCTGATCATGCGCTGATTACCGTCGCAGTTTTCTTAGGAGCCCTGTTTGACCTACTTGGAGCGATCGGACAATTGAGCTTCCTGCATAGTCGCTGCCGGTGATGGTTCATGCATGATTTTGCTGGCTATTTTATGTCCTACGGCCGTTCCAGCGACAAAGGCCGCTCCAGTGGTTTTAGCTTCTTTCACTTTGAGGGAAATATGATTCGATTTCTACTGCAATACCGGGAAAAGATGAAAACGGCATGGATAAAACTTCACCTACGATTTTACGCCATTGTACGCGTGATCGCCTCATTGCTGTTACTTTCTATGAATATTTTCTGTCATCTATAGAAGATGGTGCTCTGCTTTTACAGCTATAAGATGCCTTGCGTCAAGACATCTTGCATCACAAGTGCAGATACCAGGTTATTCTTTTGTAGTTATTATCCACAACGTTCCAAGACTGATCTGTGAGCCACTTTCTCATCATGTTCTTGTTTAGGATGGGATAATAGATGAAGGGATTAGGACGATTTTTCATGAGCGATATCGATGTGACGTTGATCACTGTGGAACAAATCAGGTTGGAGGCCGAGTCGATCGACGACAACAATCCCTGAGCGATTGAGCAGTAGATGAGGAGGATGTTTACGTCGGTGATATTCACTGGAATAGTGCGATCCGTTGATGTTTAAAATGGTGGTAGAGTAAAAACCGAGAAAAGAATCCGATCAAGTTTTTGATATCAAATCTCTCGCGATAACCTCCCGAGAACGCTTTTATTGCTCGCAGCATGGAATAGTTCTGTCTGATTTTATAGTGTAATTTGTAGGTGATCAATCTGGAGATTTCCTGGACGATGTTGCTGACGTATGAGATCCTGATCATTTATTTCTGAGCTGAGACTGACTTACTTGTTTGTGCAGTGACCGTCCAATACGAAAACTGATTGTTGTTCGCGGTGACGTTAAAAAAGCTGTTCCATATTTCGGGGGAGATTAGACAAATTTAAAGTTAAATAAGCCAATCTATGTTGGTGCAGCTGTACTTGATATATCAAAGTGGTTGATGTACGATTTTCATTATACTTTTACCAAAAAGATGTGGCCAGATTCGGGGCTGCTATTTACTGATACGGATTCTCTGGTGTACAATATAAAATGTGAAAATGTCTATCAAGATATTTACGATAATAAAGATCTGTTCGATTTATCGGATTATCCTACTTCTAGTGGATTTCATGACAATTCTAATAAGAAAGTTATAGGAAAAATGAAAGACGAGTTTATGTTTGTACCGGTTAGAGAGTTTGTTGGACTTAGAAGCAAAATGTATGCTGTTGTATTAGAAGACAATAAACTGACAAAGAAAGCTAAAGGCATCCCTAGAGGATATGTAAAAAAGATTATGCATTTTGAGGATATCAAAGCTGCTCTTAACAATAGCGTCACCTTTATTAAAACCAATGTCATTCGGACAAACTATTATAAGCTTGAAAGAAATACAATTATAAAACGTGGACTAAGTAATTTTGATGATAAAAGGTATTGCATAGACGGAATTAATACTCTCGCTCTTGGACATTATTTAAGTAATATTGTCTAAGTATTAGAAATAATGTTTGAAAATTTGACATTAGCGGACGGAATTAGTAATAAAGTAAAACTTTTAATGATGTCTAACCAACAGTTGATAGAATAAAACTTTCTCCTATTAGAACAGACGAGAGCAAGTATTTCCCATATCTCGAAAATTTAAGAGATGCTCTATCATCAAAATATGAAAATATACATAATCCCATAAGTCAAATTATGTACATTAAATTTATAATAGATTTGGACAGGTCAAAAGTTTTTGCAAAAGGTAGCAAGTATTTATTAAACAAATTAGCTATGAAAGAACTATTCGAAAGTCGCCGCAAGGTATCTGGTAGAATTAAGTTTATGTTATACTTTCATGAAAACATTAGATTCTTAATCGCAAATGTTGATATATTATCAATAGGCTCAGAGATTTAACTATAAATTCTTTCACTACTTATTTTAAAGAAGGGAGATAACGCTAGTATTTAGTTTAAAATCATTCGCGAGCAGGCCTAGACATTGAAATAAATAAGTCAAAAGGTTGGTAATATATTAACGTATTTGTTGCTCATATCTGATTTTAATCAGTTAATTGTTGCTTATTAGTTAAACATAAACATATAACTGCATTTTTAAAACCTGTGTAGCTTATTTATTTGTTTGAAAATGATCTAATGCCCTTACGTAAGTAAACTCACAGCCGTATCTAACTCAATAATTTACGATATATATATATATATATATATATATATATATATATATATATATATATATATATATATATATATATATATATATGTATAAAAAAGCCTACAAAGTCTATAATTCCCTAAAAGTCCAAAGGCATTGGCTTGTACTCTTAGGGAATTATACAACGTTTTCAGTTTCCGCATCTAGTCTATACAAGCTGGTTGTATTTATAGTTTTAGCACATGTGAAGACAGCCATGTAGAGGTTTACAAACACAACGTTTTTGTGTTTATTTGTTTATCGTATATATGTTTTGTACTTGCCTTTGAAAAAGACACATTAAGAGTCGAAAGCGCTTAGGCTAGTTAATTACTAGTTTCGTATTGTTCGTCGTCAGATTATTGCATCTATTTTAATTAATCCCTGACACACGTGATCCCTTGGCGGATCCAGTACGCTTGAAAGGGTTGTTATTCGCCATATGATTTGTATTTTATATATATATATATATATATATATATATATATATATATATATATATATATATATATATATATATATATATATATATATATATATATATATATATATATATATATATAACTGGAAGTCAAATGTGATACAAAATTATATATTGCCAGAGGCTTCCTTCACATTGTAAATAGAAATTCGTTTAATGTATACAAAAATTAAAATCATTTATTTGTAGATTTTATTTATAATGTTTTCAAAATAGATATTTTTATCACTTAGTTTAGCCACATGCCTTTGTTGGCGAAGTGTACTGCATTACATTTTTCTTTTATATTGCAATGCTAAATAAAAAAATTCCTTTTCTCTATAAGAATATCGTTTTAAAAAAAAGAAAATATAATGCAGAATTACGTGCTTTCATAATCAGAAAATGTATAATGATGCCTTTTTAAGTCTATATTAACTAATACAATATATTTATATAATGCGTTGGTAGCTCAGTTAGTTGGACATAATGGCTGCGGAATTTGCCATTGTGGTTCGAATCTTATGAAAGGCAAAAATTTGTCTATGGGAGAGGGGTATTTTATGCCCACGAAAAATTATCTATTTAGTGGGGGGACCGGCCGAACCCCTATATTTGTGAATAGAAATTAATTCACCCACCCACAATTTCAGAAACATTGTGTGATAGTTTTCACCCTTGGATTTGATATTTATGGGTGGGTGGTGCTAGTTTCTGTTCACAAGTAGAAAAGGCCTTCATTATCATTACATATCATTATATCATCATTATATGTTATGTGCTTGTGACGTCTTGTGTCATCCAAAAATAGACCAGTAGGAGGTAATTTAGCCATGTGACCTGGTAATAGGTACTCACACAGGGGTCAATTTCAAAAACACAACTAAAAATAAAACCTAATGAGGTTCCAGGTCACAAAGACCATTAGGCCTTCTGAGTTTCTAGACTTTCGATATATAAATAATCTAGGAGTTCTTTGCCAGGGCAATAAATGGTCGCAAAATAAGACCTACACCGCAGACAGACCTCGGAAGTTTCTAACATTTCGTCTTATAATTAGAAACTTCATTTGGTGGTAATATCTAAACAAAATTCAAAACCTCATTAGGTTATCTGATCAACTAAAGGTTCCCCACCTTGTCCCTAATTAACAAATCAACCACATGTCCATCCGTATATATTTATGTTCATCAATGAGTTTATAAAAAAAACTGTGCCGTCCCATAATTAACAAATCAACCACATGACTGTCTGTTTGTATATTCATGCTCATAATCGTTATATGTGACCTATAAACCTGCTCTGATGTCATAGGGTAACAGTGGGGTAAATGAGGTTAAAATGTGCCGTCCCAATCAAAATCACACATCCAAAAAATCATTGTATATAACCATCTTCATCTCAAAAAAGTCCTCTATATGAGGACAAATATTTTTATTGTTTTTCTTATATCGCTTTCGACTGATCCATATTTCGGCGATACATAATATCCCACCTTTTTAATGCAATCGCTTATTATTTTAGGTTTAATACCAGTATACCCTGACGCTGCTTTGATCGAATTAAATCTTTTACAAAATCTATTTGTTAGATCGAATCCAACATGTCTGATTGACATATTGTACATTATATATATATATATATATATATATATATATATATATATATATATATATATATATATATATATATATATATATATATATATATATATATATATATATATATATATATATATATATATATATATATATATATATATATATATAATATTTTTTTGTTTAATATAACATTTTTAACAAATAAGTACTTAGTAGTAGTGAGGATTGATGTATCCTTTATCAGAGACCCTCCGGCCACAAAACATATTTTTGTCAGAAAATGTGTTAGAAAAACCTTATCACGTAAAGGCATCGTTTTGAGCTAACAAAGTTTGCGGACAAAAATGTTAACTTACAATGTTTTTTTGGGGGGGGCCCTGAGTGGCCGAGTGGTCTAAAGCGCTGTCCGTTACGGATCACTGTCATCTCACCTCTGTCTGCGTGTGTTCGAGTCTAGGTAGGATTCGGCTAATGTAGATATGTGAGAAAGCTTGCCAGTAGCTTCTCGTGGGTCGGTGGTTCTTTCCGGTGATTTCCCGGTTTCTTCCTCCACCATTAATACTGGCCGCCATGAATAGCCTATCGTGTGCTGAAAAATGGCGTTAAGCCCAACAACAAACAACAAACAAAGAAACAATATTTTGGGAGGGCCGGGGGTCTCTCATAAAAGATCATCAATTCCTCATTACTACTACTACTACTAAATTTGATTCAACTGCCTTGCATTTTGTACGCAGAAGAATTATCAATAATATGTTTATGTCAAAGTGCCAAAGAGTAGCATCTTCAGGAACATAATTCCTGGACAAACAACATTCCGTAGCTCAGGAATTGGATGCAGTAGACCGAGCGAAGGTTAGAAAATAAAGGATTAAACGCAGAGACACAAAATTTGGATATAGAAGTTTAATTTTAAGCCGGACATATTCCATTAGGACCTTCAGGACCTGGAGGACCAGTAGGACCTGGAATGCAAGTACCAACATCACCAGGTTCACCTTTGTCACCTTTAGTACCATTAATACCCTTGAGACCCTTAAAACCAAGCGTACCCTTCCCACCCTTATCACCAGGTATGCCAGATTCACCTTTCTGACCATCCGAACCAGGTGATCCCTTTCTGCCAGGTGCACCATCAATACCGTCGGGTCCTTTGGGACCTCCAAGTCCCATAAGACCCTTAATACCTCTAGCACCATTATCACCAGGTTCACCGGTAGGACTTTTAGGACCTGGATTACCAACTAAACCAGGAGACCCGGGTGGACCAACGGGACCAGGAGAACGAGAAGGTCCTAGAGGAACTAAAGAACTAAGAACTTTACACTTGTCTTCGCATTCGTTTTCCGTCTGAAATACATTTGGATCTCCTGCTTTATAACATCCAGAGAGAATTCCACATTGTTTATTATTTGAATCGTAATACCAGATGATTCTCGGTGTTGATTCTCCCAGACAATCATTATTGCTCCTTCTAGTGGGGCGACTCAGACCCGAGCATTCTGAAAAACAAATAAAAATGAGTACGTTTTACAAATCTCTTGATCACAATTTACTAATTCTGGGTTGTGTCTCATACAACAGTCGTTCGCAGTGTTTGGTCATTTTTTCGTCGTTATTTCATCGTCATCATCATCATTATTTATGTCTCTTAATATATTTCTAGAACACGCATATATATATATATATATATATATATATATATATATATATATATATATATATATATATATATATATATATATATGTCGTTTATTAAAGCTAAAAATATGTGAGCCCCTCTCTCTACACATATTATTGTAAGAAGTATGGAAACATTGAGTAGGATACCAACATCCGGGCAAGATATGTGTGAGAGGGGATTGGTATGTATACAACATGGATGCTCAGCAAGGAAATATTTATTGGATTTGAGAAAGTACCTCTAGTTCAGACAGAAAACAACTGCTACCTGGATTCGTAGGATGACTGGCAGTCTTACAAGGGAATATAATGTCCTAACATACACACATACCCCGAAATAACTAAACCATGACGTGTGATTCTTTCGGTTTATTTATTTTGTTATTTATTCGAAAGTTTTCGAAGCATTGGATTTATCCCGAATATCTTTCATAAAATTCAATTTGGCCACCGCTCTGGCATACTTGACACGTAAGAAACATGCGATTATATTATAGTAATTATAGTTATTATACATTAATTAGTGAAAAGTATATTGTTTTGTAAACAACTGATACTTATTAAATTATTGTACCATTAATAATGAAAATACACTGTTAATATCATTACATCTGTAATAAGAATTCATCGCATATTCATTTACTAAAAGAAACTACCGGTCAATGATATTGTATGAAAGTACAGTCGTACTTACCACCAAAGAAATGTCGAGTTAAACACAAACACACACACACACACACACACACACACACACACACACACGCATACACACACACACTGGCATGAACTGAAAGCAAATGCATGGTCCAGCTTTCATGCATCTGGTCCCTAACCCACACAATGTTGCGTACATCCATGAAAAATGACGAAGCAATGTCGAAGTCAGGGACTTGTGGTGCACAAAATCCTCTTATTTGTATTAAGAAATGCAATGTCAATGCAGGTAATTGTAATTTTAAATTTATTCCTTTATTCAAAGCTGACAGGAAAACATATATAGTTGAATGCATAAATCCAAACATGCAATGAAAAGTTGGATTGTGGCACAATAGAGTTCAGTAATGTGTGCCATTACTCCCATCACAGGCTTGATTCCTGCAAGGAACTGTTACTCTGTTATTGGCTTGATGATACTTGTGTCTTCGCCATCTCTCTCTGTTTGACTATCTATCTATCTATCTATCTATCTATCTATCTATCTATCTATCTATCTATCTATCTATCTATCTATCTATCTATCTATCTATCTATCTATCTATCTATCTATCTATCTATCTATCTATCTATCTATCTATCTATCTATCTATCTATCTATCTATCTATCCATCTATCCATCCATCCATCCATCCATCCATCCATCCATCCATCCATCCATCCATCCATCCATCCATCCATCCATCCATCCATCCATCCATCCATCCATCCATCCATCCATCCATCCATCCATCCATCCATCCATCCATCCATCCATCCATCCATCCATCCATCCATCCATCCATCCATCCATCCATCCATCCATCCATCCATCCATCCATCCATCCATCCATCCATCCATCCATCCATCCATCCATCCATCCATCCATCCATCCATCCATCATCCATCCATCCATCCATCCATCCATCCATCCATCCATCCATCCATCCATCCATCCATCCATCCATCCATCCATCCATCCATCCATCCATCCATCCATCCATCCATCCATCCATCCATCCATCCATCCATCCATCCATCCATCCATCCATCTATCTATCTATCTAATTACAATTCTGTCAAAGTCTCTGTCTCTCTCTGTCTCTCTCTTTATGTCTCTGTCTGTCTGTCTCTCTCTCTCTCTATCTCTCTCTCTCTTTGTTTCGGTCTGTGTACCTGTTTGTTTGTCTATCTTTAAGAACAAAATGCCGGTTATGAAGGAACAAATTGCTTATTGTTTTCTATTATGATTCTCCTTTTTTGTTTTCTAATATCATCGCGCTTTTCGCGTCAAGCATCATTTGTGGTCTCTGCTGGTCGCTTTGGTACTATATGAAGTCTGTATTTGATTAACATCAATTACAATGAACCAATAAAGAATGTTCAGAACGAACCTTCATTGATCATGAATTTTGGCTATATTAGTCTGCTAAGAAGATGACATAGTTGACGGTAGCAATACTTGTTAGATATACCAGGCAATACCTTGATGGATTCTCTACATAAACATCTATATATTAAAAAATCATATTTCATTTCCAATTTGCTGTAAATAAAATAAATAGACATATCCAAACTTAAACGGATTGTATTGCCCTGATCTTCTAAAGGGAAAAGGGGAGTTAAAAGGGAGCGGGGAATATCACTATATTTGCAAAGGGGAATTTAAAACATTAAAACACTCCTCCTTTCATTCGGCGTCGTATCTAGGGAATGATCTCCCTCGATGTAATTACCCAGTGTGTACAGATAATTGAAACTTTACTGATAGCTAAGCAAAGTACTGAAAGAAATAAAACGAGCCCCCCAATGAATAAAATATAAAATTTTAATCAAATAACATATAATCTGAAAAACAAACAATTCCTCTGCAATATTTACTAATTTTAATGTTTAATTAAAGCATAGACGAATTCGCTTTCTATTCAACTGATGGTTAATGACAAAGCTCAATTAAGCAAATAAATTTCATCATGTACTTGAGTGGTTATTTGGAGTCCAATCTTATGCCTTTGACAGCATAGCCTGACACTTGTCTCCACAAGACTTGTCTCCCACGCCTAGCTTCGTGCTTGGTCCTCTTTGACAATCACTGTTCAGACAGCTTGCAGATGCAGCTTCCTCTTTGACTCATTGAGTTCCCTCCGTATTCCTTCTTCTCTCTTCTCTCGTTTGGAGTACGAACTATGAATGTTGAACTGGAACTATGAAGCTTTCCACCTAAATATATAGTATGTTTCACGCTAGACAAATACCACTATACATCCCCATGTAAATATAAACTATATTTCTCGTGCTCTGACTTAGGTATATATACTGTACAATTCTAATCTCACGTGACTTTACTCAATATCATTCAGATTTACTGCGAGTCCTTAATTTCCACGTGCCTCTACAGACAAACTTGGCCGGATATGCCAGCATGCATTCCAACACAACTCATTTACATCTGGCTATTCAATGCAGTTTCGCTCAAATATTTATGCGTAATATCAATTTATTTTAACTATTCTAAAGTAGTAGACAATTAAATATTCTCTCTCTCACACACACATACACACACAGACACACACACGTACACTTCACAATATCAATTAATTTTAAATGGAAGATACGACAGTACATTAATTAGTCTAATGTCCATAAATGATTTGAATAGTTAATAATGGCGCAGTGGAATGTGAATAGAAAAAGATGTACGACTCCTAAGCAAATATCGAAGCTTACACTGAACATAAATACGCGGGTAGACATACATAAACGTACTGGCTCGTCTCTCTCATTTCATAAACCCATATTCCAGAGATAATTTATTACGTGGTCATAAGCATGATTTAGTGTTTTTCATATTGTTTTTATTAAATTATTGTTAAAGCATATATTTCGTAGCAGTGGAAAGACGCTATTCTCGGTTTTAAAATATCCTTGGTTGTTGTTTTTTTTAATTTGTTTTGGACTCTATTTTCAGAAACAATAACAAAATGAGCTTCACAAATCAACCTAGCCAACCCCGGAGATGGCTTCCCACTTGCGTGGTATATTATATCACATTTAATTTACCATTTAAAAGTTGCGTTCGCTACATTTTGATTATATCCGCCATAATCTTTGGTCTTTATACCCTCTAATGAGCCCTGGGGCCCCAGGTGCTCGAGTGGTCTAGGGCTCTAGCCTTTGCCGATCACTGCATTTTTTTTTTTATATCTGTCCGCCTTGGTTTCCGTTTCGGTCTCGCTTTATGTGGGTGTGTAATAAAGCTATTAGTAGCTACCCTTGGGTGGGTGGTTCTTATTGGGGTTTCCAGGGCTCTTCCGTCGCCAGTAATACTGTTTCCCATATATATATATATATATATATATATATATATATATATATATATATATATATATATATATATATATATATATATATATATATATATATATATATCCTATCTGGAACTGAGAAATGGCGTTACAACATGAAACATCTTCTGCTAGTTAGCTATCAAATGAATGACTTCTTGGAGCTGGTCATGTTGTAGCGCTGAATTTGAAAAAGAAATCGCTTTTATCATATTATGTGAATTTCTTTATAGATTGTGTCCATCCTGTCCGTGAATTTAGTACATTGATGCTTTTCACCATGACCGCGGATTAAGACGTCGCATTTAACATTCGAGCGGCAGGGAGGCTGAACATACCAATTATTTTATCCAAATAAGGCTTAAAACAACGTTCTCCATACAAGGCGGGTGTAGGGGTACGTTGCTGAAGCGAGGTTTGCTGAACAGGCCAAACATTCGAGGCCATATTTCGTGATACTAAGGCTTAAAAAAATTAGGGAAAATGGGGGGATTGAGTGTCGGACAACTTCGTCGTAGGGTTCGTAAAAGTAACGCTTCAGGAAAGTGCTTGCGAAAAATGTATTACAAAATTTGGGGATAAATCGACGTTTCAAAGATTTTAAAAACTGAAACTTTGGGACTTGAGGTAACAAAGTAGCTACGGTGGTGATAGGTGATATACTTAAATCGGTTTTATATAAAAAAAAAAAACAAGTAGCAACTTTGCGTTAATTATGGACTCTGATACATCTAAATTAGCTCGACAACTACAGGCAATTAAGAAATATTACCCCGTCTGAGATTCTGCCAAAAAGCAGTTTCAACAACACCAGGACGCTCGAGCAGAATTTGCAAAAGGTGCATCAGAATTGTTTAAACAAAGGCTGGAACAAACCGCTAAAGAAACTGACAAAATAGCAAAAAGAACCAAAGCTACTAAAATTGTTCTTCGAGAGAAAGCTGCTATTCAACCACAATTATTAATAGATATTAACCAATCTCGTGATGAGGTCATAAACATAAGGATCGTATTACACCAAAAACAAGAGACCAGTCTATAAAAGTTAGAACTGATATTATCGATAAATTTACCGAGGAAGGTACTGCAGGTATCAGAGAAAAAAACAACAACAGGTATTTGGAATTGCTGCATGTGGGTAGAATAAATATAAAAAATATATGAAACATGAATGTGTTTAAAGTATATTAAGTCGTGCAGACTTGTGTAATACGATTATCGAATTGCCTCTGATATTGAAGAAGCCAGAGATAGCGGTGAAGATTTAAACGCTTTGGCCAGTCAATAGACAAGAATTTGATTAAGTATGACAACAAGGTGAACTAAAATGAGAAGAAATGAAAAGAGAACTTGAAAAGCTAAAATAAACAAGTAAATCAAACTTAACAGCTAGACCTTTAGCAAGGAAACAGAAAGCAGCAGTTGCGTCAAAGTTACTACACGACGAAGCAGCAGGAAGTGGTCGTTTTATACTCCAAAGCAGTCAACACGATTAGCTTTGTCCCAATAACATTCTTGCTGATGTTGTTCGACTAAAAATTCGACGAGCCGGCATTAATTCCACCGAAATAATTAATGTAGCAGCTGTGACCTGTCAGCGCTTTTTTGCAAGTTGTGTTATGAACATCAATGTTTATGATACACTTATGGATGAGATTATCGATGATTACTACAGCAATTAGAACAGTGATAGCAAAATAATATGATCATACACAAAGCTTAGCGTGGCATTGTGATGGTGATTATCAACACATAAAGTTATATGTGGAGTTGGTCTCAACGATGTTGTTCAAGGTCTATTCAGAATCGCAGCCCTAAAAGTAATCCCGATTTCAAAACAATTAGGAATGAAAGCCAATGACGCTGTTGACAAGGCTATTTACACCATTGGCGATATTACTGGCAAAGTACTGTCAGAGATCGAGATAGACTCGTATAATTAATACAACGGAAAAAGCATCCTGTAAAATTACCCAGAACGGAACCGATGCAAGCAAGTGTCAGTAAAATAATAAATGAAGCTGCAAACGAACGGTTCCAAGAATTAACGGACTAATAATCTAATACAACTACAAATCTACGAACATTGAGTGGTTTTGCCCGACTTCATCTCTGATCCATCACCAATCGTTTGTCTGCACATCAGTTTAGACAACAAGGAATGTAACAAAAATGTTCCGCTTTTGACATGGACGCTCCAGTACATAATGAAGTGTCTGTGAATGATTATCGAATTACAAGAGTAGAATATATCAGGGTATCTCCTACCAGGCAAGCAATTCAGTCAAGGTTATGTTAAACTTGTGAAAGTTGATGGTACTCCATCAATCATAGAGATACTCACATTAATATTTTTTGATTTGTTATATAATAAATATATTTCTTTAAATAAGGAGATAGCCATGCTCAGGTGATGCCCATTATCGGTATTTCCTGGCATTTGTATAAAATATAGTCATATTATATAAACAGACAAGCTGCTACTGTAAGCTGATAGTGTTTGTATAGTATTTACGTCAAAAAGGCATCTTTACGGATCAATATTAATGTAAGTAGGAACACTTCCCACATCGGAAGCCAAGATCGCCAAACGATATTTCAGCAGGTTAAGAGGGTTACGTCTAAGCAACTTGACCACCCAACCCAAGAATTATGCATTTCTAGGCCAAGTAATTAAAATCGATCACAGATTTGCCAAGCTGGATTTCAGATTATACTCACTCCATTTTAGCCAAGCTCGGCTGTAGCCCTACTATATGGGAAAATATTTTTTCGTCCGTGGTGTGATTCTAACCTGTAGTAGATTTCGCCTGCGACTTTGCAGTCAGAGGCGCTATCCACTACATCAGCTTGTTTTCTTATTAGAATTTCGGAACATGCATATAAAGTTACTCGATGATTGCAACACACAACCTAGTTCCAGGTGTAAAACACTACGTCATGCTAACTTTGGCCAAGCTCCCGGAAACCGATAACATGAGTTGTGTAACTATGCCCGCGTTACTATGTACCTATGCATACTGGCTGGGCTTTTAAACAATAAAATAAATCTCTGACAACTGGGCAGACCGATTTCATAGTTATGAAAACCAAACCAATACTATGGTAAGTAATATAGTTACACTCGGATTCCAGCTAATGAATGAAAAACAGGGTTATTGTACAAGTTGCCTTTGATTTCCGCCTCGCGTATGTGATAATCGCCCCACATAGACTCGGATACCAAACGTCTTTACTTATCGTCATTCATTAATCGTTATTAATCACGCAATTAAAGCATTCGCAAACAAATCGTTATAAGTAATACATTGTTCTCTTAACACGAATTCTTAGGTAACCTGTGTTATTAATAAAGCTAAATCGGGATTTAAGTAGAAAATATTTAATAACACCAAGACAATTTATCTCAGAATTATCAAAAGTGGGATGTTTTCTGAATTCGTCAGCGTTACAATGCAAAGATTTTTCCTCTTGCATTATACATATATATATATATATATATATATATATATATATATACATACATATATATATATATATATATATATATATATATATATATATATATGTATGTATGTATATATGTGTATTGTTTGCATTAAACTAATAAATTCTACCCACTATTATCAAGATTCTTCTACAGATTCCAGTCATAGCACTGTATTCTCTCTGGTATATATTTATAATTCTTTGTAAAAAATAAAAAAAAATCGTTTATACCATGATTTCGTTCATAGGAATCTGGAACGACTGTATATATGAGAATTTTTTACTAGGTCGGCTTGCGAGTGTGTCTGCTACGCACGAGCTCATATAAAACCAACTAAGTGCCGTCATTTTTAGATGATGCGCGCTTAGTCGTGACGGTATATGGGCTGGTGCGTGCATGCAAGATACTTTTTAGCATCTCTAAATGGGCCATCAGTGGTCTGGCTATCATTGTTTTAATCATAGTACCGTCTTAAAACTCTGAACTTTTTGTCACTGCAAGAAACACAAAGCGCAATATTACTTTTGACACCAATAAAACATTTTATGCTAGTTTTAGTCCTAAACTGTTTGCTTTTTTTATTTTCACACTTGCACAATTATATCCTTAATGTTGTTGTTGTTGTGGGGTTTAACGCCATTTTTCAGCACAAGATAGGCTATACATGGCGGCCAGTTTTAATGGTGGAGGAAGAAACCGGGAAATCACCGGAAAGAACCACCGACCCACGAGAAGCTACTGGCAAGCTTTCTCACATATCCTTATTAGCCGAATCCTAGACTCGAACCCACGCAGACAGAGGTGAGATGGCAGTGATCCGAAACGGACAGCGCTTTAGACCACTCGGCCACTCGAGGCCCCTATATCCTTAATACTCGTAATGATAAGTTTTTTTTTCTACGGGTTTGTTGATCCAATCATTAGCCATTTGCAACTATCTTTTGCTAATGATATCATTATATAATAATCTATGATGATCTTTAATTAGAGTGGACATTTTCCTTAATTAGATAATGTTAGAAAGGGGTATTTTATCTGATGAAGAGTTTTGTAAGTTTGGTTATTATGACGTCTTGCCAAGTTAGGTAGTTAGGTTCATTTTTGACAAAACAGTCGATAAGATTAACCTCCCTGTAATTACAAAATTGCAATTGGCAATCGTATCGACGTGTCTAAGGAGGAATTTAAGGTTGGTTGGTTGCTTGAATTTTTACGGCGCACCAGCACAAAGAGGCCATTGAACGCCATACAAAAGATAATGTCCCTCATTATATACAAATGGTAAAAAGGTTCTGTATCGGCCAGCGATACGAAACCAAATAGCTAAAAGTAAAACGATACAAATGGTAACGGTGATACAAAATAAAGTTTACCGATCAACGGTGATTGCAAATAATGTATGACAACGAAAACATATGAAACGTAATTAAAATCTAGCGACCGTATATATATAGCACATAAAAATGTTTAAGACGATAACATAAAAGTTATAAATTTTGATATATGTTTAATCTTTAAGGAAGTCTATAACATAAGAAATAATAGGAATTTAAGAAAGATGACCGTTTTGTGTACGTTTTGGAACAATCAAGACGATATTTCCATTGATGCTAAAATGAACAACCAGAGGTCAAGGACGAATATTGATCATCTTGACTAAAGAATATACACTTTTAGAATAAACTTTATAGTTGACGTCGGTAACGTTGTCGGTGGAGGTGAAGTTAACGCAATATGGATTATCCGTGATAAGCGCGACACTGTTTCCAGAAGCACAACATAGAGAGTATGATGTCACGTTAGGTAAAAATGCTAGATCAGAGGCGCTGACTGGTATCGACAACACATATTGTAAAATATCATGTCATGTGACAGACATTGATTACGCGATGTATCCGTTAAATGAACCTAATATTGATTAACTTTTCGGACTGCAAGTAGAACCCATGATCACAATATTATAAATTGTGTAGCCCAAAGAACAATGTACACCGCCAAGTATCAGACTAGATGAACCCCGATGTGTAGCCCAAAGAACCTTGTACACCGCCAAGGATCAGATTAGATGAACCCCGATACTAATTATTGTTACAACGCTCACTCGTGACCACGAGCAAAACACTTCCACCCGTAACAAAAAGTAGATTTTCACTATGGTGATATTTTGGAGTATATATATATATATATATATATATATATATATATATATATATATATATATATATATATATATATATATATATATATATATATATATATATATATATATATATATAATATCAATACAACAGATCCAATATCGGTCTAGCTGTTTCAGACTGAAGATGATAAGAAATCTCGTCCGGTCTCGTTCTCCAGCCCTAGCTCCCATGGATGTCATCATTCGTGTTACCATCTGGTGAAATTTATCGTACGAAATCTATGCATAAGCAAATGAAACAGGTTGCACTAAAACAATCAAACGATACAGATATAGGAAATGAATTACTTAATTATAGTTAAGCTATCTCATTTGTTGTTGCTCACTTTATTCGGTAGAACAATTTATGGCCAACAACACCGGGAGAACTTCACGAAGATCTTCCACGCTCGTATTTTGAATAAGGACATGGAGGTCTCTAGCGCCTTAATTTGCTAGCAAATCCATGCATGTGTATCTTCAGGAATTACTTGTAATTGTTTGCGGACAAATTTACGCAGAGGAGCCGTCGAATCAAGTCTGTAGATTACAGGTCTATCCGTAGATCTTACCTCACTGAAATGATTTATGCGTAGTTACACTCAAAATAGGACCATTTGCTCTTTTTGATCACCTTTACTTCACCAGGTTCACACATACATACATACATACATACATACATACATACATACATACATACATACATACATACATACATACATACATACATACATACATACATACATACATACATACATACATACATACATACATACATACATACATACATACATACATACATACATACATACATACATACATACATACATACATACATACATACATACATATACACACACACACACACATGACATTTACGATACCAAATCATGATAACATCGATTTGTCACATAGAAATTCCACGCGTGACTTCTTTGTTTAAAGCGACTATTAAGCTTGGTAGTCTTGCAACTCATCATCAGGATCTCGTCGGTGTGGAACGTTTCTGAGCACAGCAAGTGTTCGATTAAATAGTTTAACGACTTCTGATCGCAATTTGTTGCGGTGCGTCCTCGTCTGAGCTTGATATTATGTTGTTGCATCAGAGTTGAGACTGCATCGATAATTCTTTGCGAGTTTGAACCTGTATCAAACGTAGCCATCGTAAATGTCCACGTTGAATAATTATTTTTAACGCCGCTGAAACATCATTTATTGTTTAAGTAGATAATATTTCTACTTCGTTGCATCTGGTCGCAACATCAACTACTTTCAGTGGAAATTCACCAAGATTTGGTTGATTTTTTTTTCGTCGGGTCTAATGACAAGTCTGGCTCTAGGGCCACAGTAATTATGTCCAGAATTATGTTTCTCACTAGCATACTTAACCCATGGAGTTCTTGGCAATTTCCCGAGTACCCCGGTGATATTATTCAAGCTTGACGTTTCCAGAGACGTTGAGTTGCATTTCATGCACGTACCTGTAAACCCGTCGACTATTCTTTGTCGTTATGTTTAATTCACTGGTATCGGTGCTGATGACTAGAGTGTCTGATCACTAGCGCCTCAGGTTGTGCCAGACAGTGTGAGGTGTAGGTTGTTTCGAGTGATAAGTTCTGCTGCCGTTTTCTTCAGGTGGTTGTAAAATAACAGTGATTTGTCTAGTAGTATAAATAATCTAGTTGATGTTATGCTCGACAAACATACAAATCATGCTAAAATGTTCTCAAGAAGTAGACATACAAACACGGATGTCATTTACGTCACTCAACGATGCATTCAGATCTCTAAACTGATCAGAGATAACTGCGATATTTTGCTTGTCTTTCATTGCGTTGATGCACATGCGCTGCGAAATATTCATCAGACCAGGAGCTCCGCTGTCATGGATATGTTTAGGTTTAAACACTTCTTTGCTTATGCTCCGAAAACCTAGTATGGCTTTTATATAACACATTTACACGCTACAAGAAAACTGTTGCTACCTTTTCCCTACTCCAGCGAGAAGGTCCGGTTTTTTAAATCGCTAAAACGTCGATTCACCCCCAAATGTGTCTTATTGACATTTTCGCAAGCACTTTACTGAAGCGTAATTGTTTTGTGAACTTGTTTTATGAGCCTTATGTGAATAGAATATTTGTTTTGTTCAGTTTCCGTTCTACTAATCGACCTACTCCATCATCCAGCTGGTGCAGAAGGGTGGAAGCTACAATCAACAGTCAAACAACGCTCCTATTGAGCCTAATAGCAAGGCAAAAGACGAAAGATGACGTCCTACACCCAGCTGGAAGTAATAGCTTCATAGAGGCTTAATGGTTGTCTCATCATGTATGATGGTAGTGAATTTCACGTCACATGTAATCATTCCAACGATGAGTAATCAACAGGCGACCGGTATATCCGAGCACCGTTGACTGATTTTGGCTTTCATTTTGATTTTCAAAACCCAATTTGATTACACATTACACAATTACAAATCTGACTCTTTAGAAACACCGTTTAAAATTAGTAACTATAAATTCATCATGCGTTTGGAAATAAAGTTATTAAAAATAACTCATATCCAGTGGAGTACCAAGAGTTTGCGAGGGGAGGGGCGGTCCTCCCCGGGTGACAGATAGAAAGGGGTTGCCATCGGGAGAGATGAAATACCAGTACAAGTTTTCAAACCAAAAAATTTGCCAAATATAAAAGTTATTTCCAATTTGCTTGTGATAGCAATATATTGCTTGAAAATCTATTTGATTTGCAAGCATAATACATTGTTTTGCGTATTTAGATTTTAAAATTATTTGTGGGGGTGCCAAAGGAAGAAATCGCCCCGGATGACAAATACTTTAGGCTAGCACCTCCTCATATCCCGTATTCATTTTCACGTTTTTGACATGTTAGGTGCACTGTTTCTTAAAATTATTTGTGGGGGTGCCAAAGGAAGGAATCGCCCTGGATGACAAATACTTTAGGCTAGCACCTGCTCATATCCCGTATTCATTTTCACGTTTTTGACATGTTACGTGCACTGTTTCTGAAAAATGTCAATTGTAATAAGACAATTATTACAAGGGATGACGATAAAAGCTAGCTAAGACGGCATAAGTGATGGCCCCTGGATAAATAATAAAAGCATCATCGCATGCTGTAAGAAGTTTGCAGTAGATGTTCTGTTTCTAACGAACAGAGAAGACCAAGAAGATCTTTCCTGCATTGATATTATTTTTAATCATTCTCTATCAACGACTATTATCTGTCGTGCGAAACATTTTCTTCACATTAAGATAACTGTATCTCTATCACATGAATCCGAACTTCGTTTCTACAAATTATGATCTTTAGTATTTTGCGTTGTGATCAACTATCAGTATATACTGCAAATAATACAGCATTTCCATCAGGGTCGGGGCATTTTAACTCATCAATAAATATAGCATCACAAATCTACGAAGCTGACAGACTATGCAAATGAACCGATGAGTCTCAAATAAACATAGCAAGTAACTTACCATTTATTTGGGCCAGAATGAAATCAAGCATGGACACAATAAGACAGAGTACGAAAAGTTTCTCCATTGCCTCGGTTCTTTTTATCTGGAAATAAACGTAGGTTTCTGATAAAAAAATATTTCTAACAATTTCAATCCTTTTTCCCACTAAGTGACTAGAATTAAAGAGACCATCTGAGTTGAATGCTGCATTTGCTCCCAAAACGACTCCTTAAACCAGATACTTGCGTGACTTAGATTTACGCTGAGTGAGTTTCTGATAAAGGTCTGAAATGAAAATTGATTAAGTGTCGCTCATTTCTTTTTCTTCATTATTAATGTCTGTACAGAAAAGTTCAGCATCGGTTCCTGTGCATAAATGATAAATGATAATTTTAAACCAAGTTATTATCAAATTGAATGGAGTTTGAATGTGTTTAATTTAAAAGGCTGCCTTAACTGTTAATCAATTAGCACATTCAGTGCCGGATATAGACAAAGCGAGGTTCTAAGCTATGGGAACCTATAGAGGCCATATTTGGTATAAAATAAATTTGAGGGTCCCCTTTAGAATGAGTTCAGACTTTGGGGCCCTAAGCTGTAGCTTGTTTAGCTTATGCCTAAATCTAAGACTGAGCACATTTACAAGATAATGCTGAAACTCTTATTCAGTTTTACAATCGTTTGAATAGATTTTTCAAGGTAATAGTTGGCGAAAATCTCAGGGAGATAAGACCAAAAATAATTTTAAAAAACTAATACGACTTTGGTTTTCTTTCTTACTCATAGCTGTTAAAAAAAATATTTATTTATGATTAAATTTCATCCAAAATCACAGCTATTATACACCCATTAGTGCATAACCAAATGCCACCCAGATTCTAAACTATTTGTCCATGACCAAATTCCACCTAAATCGGACAATGCAACTTTTTTTTTTGCTCGGTGGGAAGCTTGTATATTACTAACTGAATTAGCAATGGTTACACGCAATAACGAGGATATTCTGCTAAGGAGTCTTACTTTGTCCAGGTTTTAGACAGATTCTCTGATTAAGGTGATTGCTTTTATTTCTATATGCGTCTAATGTAAAATAGAGTATGCTTTACGCTGAGCAACCATCATCCAGTAGTTGTATTCGGATAGCGAGAGCACATCCTGTATCATTTTTTTAAAAATCCATCTAGTGCCGGGTACAGTTCCCATATAACACTCTTTTATACTTGTTTGTTTACTCACGCGTTTAATGCACAGCTTTCTCGCTGATTTGCATGACTAGTAGCACGGAGGAGGGATTGATTGTGGGGGGGGGGCAGGGATACTGACTTCCCAAAATGGCGGTTGACAAATAAATGTTACCTATCAATAAAACCTCCATTATGGAATCATACACTTTTGTGAACTATATACTTTTTTCTGCGAATGATCTAAATTTATATAATATCCACAGATCCACCGTACTATACCTTGACCTATAAAAACAGCAAAAGAAAGGAGAGGCTCAATCCGACCTAAATAGCCAGACATGGCTGAAAAAAAAAGTTAAGCAGAAGAAAAACAACATGCATTTAACTGTTGGAATGACCAACGAACTGTAACATAGACTTGACGTGACACACCAAGATGTTTTTGTGCCTTTAAATGTGAGTACGTTTTATTTAAGACATGTGCAACATGTTTGGAATTGAACCACGAAGACTATTAATAGTTTGTTTGAACGCTCGTACCAATTCGTCCACTGTCTTGCTTAAGAATATACGATGAAATAATTAATACAAGCATACACTTAGTGAACAGATTGATACATAATAAACATACACACGTCGTTAAATCCTATAATTCAGTTCTGAAGTCATTTATGTTTAGTGTAAACAGGTAGATTTCTCCAGAGAATGTACAAGATCCAGTTCAATAAGCGAATATGCATAGAAATGATTTCAATCAGAAAAAAAATGCCTCTTGATTATAGAGGCGTCTTACACAATGGATGTTTGATTTATGGGCAACATAATATTTTGTAAGACGCCATTTTGGGGGAGGGGGTACTTTCCCCTTTACTCCATGATGCTTGATTAATCAAACTGTTTATAACTTTTGTGCATAGTTTTCAAAATTACTGAAATTAATCTCTTTTGGGACATATTTAATCACTTGATACTTAATCCCACCTTGCAACTTTGTTTGATAGAAAATGAAGCATAGAACATTGATTTTTGTGTAATCAAATAAAGTTGTCCCATGTTTTCTTAATCAGAGAGAGAGAGAGAGAGAGAGAGAGAGAGAGAGAGAGAGAGAGAGAGAGAGAGAGAGAGAGAGAGAGAGAGAGAGAGAGAGAGAGAGAGAGAGAGAGAGAGAGAGAGAGAGAGAGAGAGAGAGAGAGAGAGAGAGAGAGAGAGAGAGAGAGAGAGTTTCGCTCTCAGATCATGGTAAAATTTGGATTTATAAAAGTGAGCAATGTTTAGGAGGCGAATAGCTGAATCGAGAAAGCATCTCCGTTATTCATTCATATCTTAAACAGGCATCAATGAAAATCACCGATACACTGGACAACTGAATTTTAGAGACGCGAAAAGAACATTGATTTTACAGATTTAATACTGACGATCATTAAATATATTATGAAATTTACCTCAATGAAGTGAAGAAACTGTTGCAGCTATTTAGACAGGCCTCTATTTTCCTTCAGCTAACAGAAATACAGCTTCTGGCTTCAATAGATGCTAACTGGTCAGGCAGAGTAATTTTATACAATGGCCTTGTTCACATCTTTGCTTCGTTACTGGTGATTCGATATGGAAGACTTCTTATGTGAATTTCCTAATGAAGAAAGGGGATGCAGTGGCATAACTGATCTAAATTGCCATTATTATATCACACACATGTGTGATGAATTACCTAATAAAGAGCGCAGAGTGCTTATCACGATGATACGAGCATTGATTTCATATATCTTCATTGTCTAATTGACAAACACTCTCATGAAATTCAAAGAAGTTCTGTTTCATCAGTTTATATGGCATTGTATTGTTCTGATAGTGCAACGCTAACATTTTTACAAATATTCCATTGCGCTTCATTTCTTTTATAGCTCTATAGATTCTTTTCAGTTGTGATGGTAACCGTGTTAGATAGACCCAAATGAACTTATTATTAGTTGATGAATACATTCAGTTCTATTGCAAATCCTGAAGGCATTTTAAACATGAACAAAAATGATTGGTCTAAAAAAATGAGCTTTATGGCTGCAGCAAAACTATCTTCAATATACGTAAAGTTTCCATTACCCTTATATTCACCTATCATTTACCATTTCCAACCCTCATCTGACCGCTTCGGTGGCCTAGTGGGTAGAGCGGCCGATTAGGAAGCGGGAGGTCGTGGGTTAGATCCGCGGCCTAATCATACCAAAGACTTACAAAATGGTACTAACAGTTGCCTGGCTTGGGGCTCAGCATTAAGAGGTTAGTGTTAGGACTGGTCGGCCTGGTGTTTGGATAATGCGACTGGGGCGGGGGGCATTATGCTACATGTCTGCGGCATGATGACCAAGTGCTGGACATTGTTATAAACTGCCACACAACACTGCAAACATCATAGCGATATGACTGAAACATTGTTAAAGCTACTTTCAAAATCCAAATCACAACATCACAAAGGACAATCCTCATTCCAGGAGCTAACACATTTTCTGCAACATCTGACAAAAATGATTCAATTCCTTTCTATTTTGTTTTGCTCTCCATCCTCCCCCCCAAAAAAATCCATATCCTCGACATAGACAATCTTGTTATCAATGATATAATTACTGTTATGTATACTAAACTCTCAGGTTATATGGCAGTAAACAAATTTTCTGCATGTGTGAGTGCTCTGTTGACATCTATCTATCTACCTATCTATCTATCTATCTATCTATCTATCTATCTATCTATCTATCTATCTATCTATCTATCTATCTATCTATCTATCTATCTATCTATCTATCTATCTATCTATCTATCTATCTATCTATCTGTCTGTCTGTCTGTCTGTCTGTCTGTCTGTCTGTCTGTCTATCTATCTATCTATCTATCTATCTATCTATCTATCTATCTATCTATCTATCTATCTATCTATCTATCTATCTATCTATCTCGCCAAACCTTAAGTTGTTTTCTTTTGCAGTTTTGTACACAAGGGAAGAATTTCAACCAAACTATAAATTTCGATTTACTTTCAAGTTGACTAATACAAACATCATGTCCTATAATTTATGTACATTCAGAACAGTACCACTAGAAGAACGTTTTGAATTGAGCTTTGACACATATTTTACTTTTGAAATTACGTCGCTTTTATCGTGGGCTCAAGTCTCGACCAGAGAAAATATGAAAATAACGCACAAAACGCATAATATTACTACAACCCAAAGTAGACACTTGACTAGATATTTTTCTCGTTTAGAAAAAGATAGAATTTAATTTCGCTTATCAACTGTACTTTATGTATCATATGTGAATGAGACCCCTATTTACCATTTATACTTCCTGTCTGTCATATTTCAAGAAGGCATCCTTAACTTTTATGAGCGCCTGGATGAGGAATGGACAGATAACTGTTAATGTCCGATGTACTCTTTATGGGAAGCCTTCATATAATCGGATATGAGGCTCTGTTACATTTGAAACACTCTGAGTATCGTTGTTAGTTCCATTTGCTCATTCTACTCTTTCTCTCCTTTCCACATGTCCATTTTTTAGGCTGCATTGTTAGTTTCTCTGTTACTGCTTAAAACCATTTACTTATCAGTAAAGCGAGAAAACTTAAGACCAGTTTGAATTATTATATTCAAAAAATTTAGTGGCATTACATATAGTTAGTATTTTTTGTTTGAAATTCCACATGGGTGTCTTATAATTATATAGAAGGAATCAAAATACACAGTATTATAAGTTATGTGGAAATATGCAATAATGATAATAATAATAATAATAATAATAATAATAATAATAATAATAATAATAGCAAAAAAATAATAATATGAATAATAATATTATTAATAATAATATATTATTATGTATTATTATTATTCTTATTATTCTTATTATTCTTATTATTCTTATTATTATTATTATTATTATTATTATTATTATTATTATTATTATTATTATTATTATTATATGAAACTCAATTTAACTCAGAATTCTACAATTGAAATAGATTAATAAATTTTCTTTAGGAAGTAAATATTATTTATAAGTATAAATTTAGTTTAGTTTCAAATACGCAAAACTTATCAGGCTAATGAAACTATATAGCTTAGTTTCTGACATAAATATATTTTCTAAATACTTTCGCATTTGTATGTTTATGTGTGTGAGTGTGTGCGAGAGAGAGAGAGAGAGAGAGAGAGAGAGAGAGAGAGAGAGAGAGAGAGAGAGAGAGAGAGAGAGAGAGAGAGAGAGAGCAAGGACTTATGTGCTTATTTTAAGTTCACTACACACACACACACATGATGCTGATAACTTTGATGGATCAACTGGCAGCTTGACATGATTAGATTGGTAATATCATTATAATCTACAATTATCGAAACATATCGGGCATGTCCATTTTTATTACTGTACCACTCTTATCCGATCTTAGACAATCTAATTCATACTCTCGTGACCAAATTAGTTCAGATTTATCAGGCTGCATCAAGTTCAGTTATCATCCCTTGTCAAGTAGATTACATAATCCTTCTAATCTGATCATTTTGTACCCATTTGTTTTGTAACTAGACACATGTGTATCGAACGTTTATGTATAGGTGGGTGAGAGTTATAATGTAATATAAATAACTAATCTATGTTCATTTGATAACATATTTATTTCGATGTCGGATCCATAAATTAATTTTATCAGATTTGCATTGTGCTATTCAATCAAGTAAATAATTGTACATGTTAATAATGTGTTAATATATTAACTTTATAAGATTTGCATTGTGTTATTCAATCAAGCACGCAATTGTACATGTTAATAATTTGTTAATATTACTAACAATTTGTTTTTTTTTCTCTTAGTTCAGCAAAGGTGTGTGAAATTGACACAGAGAGTGATATCGAGAACATCGACTTTATATATAATCTCAATTTCTTTTAGATACATCCAAATGTCGTCATCTTTCGGTTTCAATTGAAACCTTTAATTAACTTTATGGAACTTTGCTATTATTAATCTTTACTTTTTTGAAGAACATGCGTACAAATTTTATAAACATTAAGAGACATTTTAGTTACATGATAAATCTGTTATAAAATAATAAACTCTAGGTTGGCATGTTTGTATATATTGGTAGTGAAGTTGATGGGACAGCAGCAGAGGTGATGAACAGACCATTTGTCTGAGACCTCATCGTTGATAAATAAGGCTTCGTACGGCGATGAAATCTGAAAGTCCACGATGCTAAACCAGCACCTCTAACTTCGTCACTTAGGCGAACTGTTGGGAAAGCTTGGGTTGTTACTTCGACTAACTCATTTTATTTTTCATCGCTACGTGGTTTGGTTTACGTTTTGGTCACTTTTGTTGGTCGCACCCTCTCTGCTGCTTTTGTTTTTACCCAAAATATTGTATCAAGTCCGTTATGATATTTTGACCTGGGAACAGGTAAATTTATTGTTATAAAACCAAACGGGTTATCTTGCGCGTGTGCAAAGAAATGTTTAAATTTGTTCATGTCCATGTTCCCAGAAAAACCAAGTATAATAAATATTTTGCAGCGTATGATTATAAACTCTGATAAACACAACTAAAATGTTACAGTTTTCTCTGATCACTTTTGGAATTTCTGTATAACGCTGTGTAACATAAATCACGTCTGTATTTTTATGTCTACCTCGAGAAAATATTCTATCTGAACATGATTCTTTGTCCAGCGTGATCTCATCACAAACAACTAAATTATTAATACTTCCACCAAGGTCATCTACAGATGGTGCTTCATCGATATCAGTTTTAAAGTCAACAACGTCACTGTCTTTAGTTAAAGATTTTACATTTTCATTAAAATCTTTAAGAACTTCGTAGCATCGCTGCTCATCCACAGATGGTGCTACTAAATATAATTTATACCACTTGAGCCATCTCATTATCAGATTAAGCAAGAATTGTGTTTTGATTGATTATTATCACTCTGATTGAATTCGGCAGCGCTCGGTGATGCTTGACTGGTTCTTGTTTTCATGCCGCCGAAAAGTCAATTATACCCATAGGATACATAATAAGATTCTATATTGTGTTCGATGCAGGGCAGCCACGCCCACCACTAAATTAACAACAGTAACAACAAAAAGTAAAAACGTGAACTGACAGATAAGTATGAAAAATGTGGCACACACAGATATTAGTTTATTTCAAGTATAAAGACAGGAGATGAAAATATTCCTTCGTTGGGGAAATAACCAGCATTACCGTGCGAAAAATAGCCGGGAAAAACACCTACCGGGTTATAATCTTTGTGGGCCGGGAACTCGTTTAGATATTTGTCTTGACGATGAAGAGCAACCGCGGTCCCAGGAATATCAATTAGATGGAATCAATCAAGATGGAATTCCATCAATTAGATGGAATCAATCAAGATGGAATTCCATCAATTAGATGGAATCAATCAAGATGGAATTCCATCAATTAGATGGAATCAATCAAGATGGAATTCCATCAATTAGATGGAATCAATCAAGATGGAATTCCATCAATTAGATGGAATCAATCAAGCATGGAATTCCATCAATTAGATGGAATCAATCAAGATGGAATTCCATCAATTAGATGGAATCAATCAAGCATGGAATTCCATCAATTAGATGGAATCAATCAAGATGGAATTCCATCAATTAGATGGAATCAATCAAGCATGGAATTCCATCAATTAGATGGAATCAATCAAGCATATTATGTTCATCATATAGCTTATTGAGATAAAGATCTACAACAGCGACCTCTCGCCGATATAAAACTAATTCATGCTATAAATAATGTAAAAAATCACTTCTAGAAAAATTAGTATCTTTTCTGGTAAAAACTGGCATCAAAGGTAAAACTATGTTAGAACATGTTAATTAATTAAATGACCTTTATAACGGAGTCTATTTATTATTCTCTGAGAGGTTAATGGAAAGGCAGAACAACTATTAACAAATTTGTTGAAGCAGCAAAAGTCTCACGTGATATTGCTGCAGCGTGGTTAGCACGACAGGCAATATGGCAAATCTATCTACATCCACCTAAAAGAAAATTCGGCACGTGTATTTCAATGTCTGCGTTCCCAATTAAGTTCAACCAGAAGATATTTTGTTTTTACCCCACGACACCAATAAAAACGTGGACGTAAATCACTTACAATCAAATACGTGTTTACTGTCGTTAACGTTGCAAATAGATATAAATAAGCGGAGAAACTCAAAAAATCCCATCTAAAGTCGCATTCGCGTTTGAAGGAATTTATCAACGAGGGTCTGACCCACAAGGTAGTGTATGATGGCCAAAGTTACTACACGATGATCCTCGCAAAGAATTTCTTGGTGAAGTATCATTGCTGATGATGAAGAATAATGTTAAAATCATACGATGGCACAGCAATTCACCGTATTCAGGAAATAGTTAAAAGATTTAATCGAACAGTCGCTGATCGGTTATTTGGATACCAGCATGCGAAGGAAATAATTTATACAGATACAATATCTCGCGAATGGGTTGAAAGATTACCAAGTGTGATAGCAACTTCTATGAAACCTATCAATGCAATTACAAAGAAACATATGCCGCGTAGTGATGGTAACGGACAACGTAGTGAACAAACCATTTTAGATAATGTGACTGTGAGGTAAGTAGTAGATTTGATGCCTCTATCTCAATGACCCATTACCCTTCCAAAACGTTATACTCTAACAATTTTGTCAGCAGCCTTTTCTAGCTCAATTATATGACTTTCATATTTACGACAAAATATGTTTTGTCCATGGTAGAGTGGTCTCTTAGATGAAAACAACTCAACTTCCTATTGCAGTTCCTATACCTAATAAAGCAAATATCATATTAAACAAGTGAAATATTATATATAATGTACAATAATTCAATCCGTCGTGTTAGGTTTGATCTAATAAGCAGATTTTGTAAAAATAAAATTTCATTCCTTCAAATCAGTACCAGGTTATACTGGCATAAAACATAAAATAATAAGCGATTGTATTAAGAAAGCTGTTTACCTTATATCACCAAGAAGTGGATAAGTATGTTTATTCGTGACTGAAAATGACACGAGAATAGCGGACTGGGCAGATTATCTAATAAAATGTATTGATGATATGGTTGATATTTTATTTGATATTGTTATTTCTAAACAAGTAAATTGTTTAAAACAATACAAGTAATTGTTTGAAGATGATTGTATATAAATTAGCTAACATATGCTAGGACAGCACATTTTAAGCCCATGTGATCCCCTAGGCTGTCATATGAATCCTAGCAGGTTCATAGGTTACATATAAACTTATCTTACAGACAGAATAGCGACATAAAAACTAGTCTTAAGACACAAACATGCCTTCTCTGTACGTCAACATAAAATTACCGCATAGACGAGCCGGCGGATCCCCCACTTAAAATTGAACTTTGGAATAATATCGTCACCCGTCGCGCTATAACAGCCAAGAGAATCGAATTTCCAAGCTCCTTTTATTTATATATTGGAAAATGGTTATATAGTTACCTAATACTAACAGGCTCTCACAGAATACAAATAACATAATCAATACACGCTTTAGTGTGGATTTCTCAATAAAATAGCATTCATTGTAAAATATTTCAATTTCCAAACACATTGTGGATTATCTAATAAATTTAATTGTGTATATCAAACCAGCATTTCTACTGAGTTATAAGTCTGTGTCATCAGCTCATCGCTAGGAGACAGTCCAAAAAGATCAACAATTTTATGACTTTTGAATTGTATTCTGCTGTCTAAAAATAACTTGCTGCCTGAATTAAAAGAGCTCATGTACTTTATTCAGCTCTTTCTGTCTATTATCTAATTGTGCTAGGTTGATTTCAGATAGCAATTTAGCAGATATTATACAATCATGGTTCTTGAATTTTGTAATATTTCCTTGATAGGACTTAGGCATGTGCGTGCCTATCTATTTCTATGTATGTATGTCTTTGTAGGTCAGTTTGTATATCCGTTCGTTTGTCGGTCTGTTCTCCTCTGGACTTTTAGAGTATTTTAAGGAATTTAAAATATCATTAAGTCGTTTACATTTGTATAGGCTTATAGGGCATCTTAGTTTAAGCCAACTTTAATCTGATATATGTGCACGTAACAGAACAACTGCTTGTTATCGCGCTTGATTAACTGATATATTTGAGTGTTTCATTATATCCAATTTACTAAAACAAATACCTGAAATTTCATCTTTAAATTTTCTGGTTATTAACCATTATTTATTTATTTTGCAATTAACCCCATCGACTAATCATAAATTTTCAAACATTGTTTCTGGGGTTTAGACAAAATTACTGGAATAATATCCAATTGCGAGCTTATTAATTCTGTCCATGCAATACCTTTTGTCATCAAAATTGTTTAGTCCACATTTTTTGTAATTGTGTTCGTTTTGAGTTTATGACGATTTTTTCCTAGCGACATTAGTTTGGATTAAACTGACGCTACTGTTTAGTACTGCTTCGACATCCTCAACATTCATCATCTTTTTCACATATCTGCGATGGATATCTTTAGGTTTTTTTGACAGCTTATTGATATCTAGTATGACAGAATACACTTTGCTCCTTAATGTAGCAAACTCTTTCACCGGTACAAATGTAAGTTCATACGTAAATTTACCAATAAATTTCTTATTAGAATTATCTTGAAATCCACTATATGTTGGATAATCTCACATCTTCAGATTTTATATAATAAACTAGCGAGTCTGTATCTGTAAACAAAAACTCTGAATCTTGACATTGCGTTTTGGTACACTTTTATTGAAAATCGTACATCAGCCACTATGATATATCAAGTACAGCTTCAGCAACATAAATATGTTTAACTTTAAATTTGTCTTTTGTCGTTGTATTGCAGCAAGATTTTCATTAAATATCTTCATACTTGCAAAACCATCATCATTAACTGCTTTATTTTTTCGATCTATATCATTAACAATTTCTATCGAAACTCTTTTTCGACCGTTTTCCCTCGTCTTACCAAACACCGAGTTCTTCAATAACTTTAAGAAATATGTCTCAAATTCTGTCTTAGCCACAGTATGACATTCGATATTTAAGTCAATGTAATTTGCCATCCACTTTGCCTGATTAAACTTTAGCACGCAATGGACTTTTCTCAAAATTAGTCCAGGATCTACTGTGTCTTTTAAATTTTTGTAATGTATAACGTATTTATTTACGTAAAACATTTGGAACTAACTTACTAACGATATAATGTTTTGCTGTTGTTGTTGCTCGTTCTTCAAACGACAATAAAGTATTATTAATCATCAGCATTGAATCTGCGCAAAACGGATAATCATTATGTAGATCGTGTAGCGATCCAGGGTAACCTAGATCAACTTCAACAAAATATGAAATATCGGAGAAATCTAAATTAATTTTTCTAGGTAAATCTTTTCTGTTTCCTTAAGACATTGATCTGGAGTAATCCAAAGAAGCCCACCGCAAGGCATTGGCCAGTCAATGCATACCCATACAAATTAACACAATCTAGGTAATTAACGTAACTCGACATTTTATCTTAACTTTTGAGATATTTATTATTAGCTACTTCATATGTTTTGTTAGAAAGCCCATTCTTCCTATGGTACCTTTTTCAATAAAGTTAAACATATTGACATCTGTTAAGAGATCTGGTTCTATCTTGCTCGTTTTTCGTAGAGCGTCTCGAGACAATCCTGAAGCATAATCATATCAACAGAGGTCTAATCCATAATCAGCATAACTAACTTGACGAAATCTTTTGAAAACATATGCGAGCAACAATACATCTGTTTTCAAATATAAATCTTGATAATTACTAAACGTTTACAACTAAATTTATCCCAAAGGTATAGTGTTTATTTGTATTCTTCATCTGCAATATTTTCATTTTTGAGCTGCCAGTAAAATTTATCTTTGTCAGCCATTACATCTACTCCAATAATCGAGATACTAATACGGAAAGATACGTTTAATCGTCAGATCGACAAAGTTTGCACCGAAGCAACTCTTTAGGTTAGCGAAATTACTATTGGCGCTTGTAGCGCTGTTAATAGGTTCATCCAACGATGCTGCCATAAATTGCATGCTATCAATAAAGCGTAATTTGCCGAGCTTCACTGACATATGCTATTCAAAATATTTTGGAATCCATTCTATTACATTATCAAATTTCAGTTTAGCTTTCATATTTTCATCACCGAAAGTTTCTGCAATGATAAGACTGTCATAGCCATCAAAGTTATGCAAAACTACGGGAATGAAATCTGGAGCATGAAATTTTAAATTGCAACTGTTATGAGCTGCCCCCACGATATTGGCAATGATCTCTCACATTATCATGATCTCTGTTGGAGTCCGCCAGTAACTTTTCACAAATATGACTATTAACTGCATCATCAAAATCAAAATCTTGTTTAGACTTTTCTCTTATCTGAACTGTTTTAAGTAATAAGTTAGAAATGTTATCAACTTCGTCTATTAAATTTTGTAGTAACCATATGGCTGGATTTTCGCCACTATATAACTTTACCGGAGATGAAGATTTATCGCAGGCGCAACAAACTACTGTATATGCTACTTCGCAGGGAATATACTCTTGTACTTTTCTAGTACTTTATTTATTTGGATTATTAAAACTCCAAAAAACAGTAACAACTAGACAGTCGAAA
>JAEAOA010000123.1:747500-755000 GCA_016746295.1 Potamilus streckersoni
AGACAGTTATGACTAAATTCCATGAGATCGTCGCGATTAAATCGTAATGTCATTATTTTGTTTGAATCAAGTTTTATTTTTCTGCGGCTGTTAAGAAAATCTGTCAGATTCGCCCCAACAAACAATATCGAATTGCCTCAGGTAGTTCATTGTGGTTTAGTATATGAACTCGCTGATGATATTATATTTCTCTGAATATATTATTTACTAAATAGATAAAAGATTATTTAAAAAATTGAACTTAATTGGGAGACTGGCTGAATGATATTCGGAAATGTTACATTTGAAAATATTGCCGATGATAGAGTTGCTGGTCATACTAAAAATATATTTTTTATAACTAGGACGAGGACGACGAAGATGATGTTAGCAAACCATTTAAGCAGACCAACAACTGGGCGATACGATATTGAGTACCATATTGTTAAAAAAATATTAAAATTTAATTTTACTATCAAATAACTTAAAATATATTTTAGCCCATTTAAACGTAAACGTACGTGGACGACAAAGAAATATAAAATACGATTTTAATTTTGTTAAAGTATTTAATTTAATGTCAATCGATATTACAATAAAATTATATATAATTTCTCTCTGTAAATCTGTTAAATGTAAGTTAGCACTAAGAAATGCAAAGAAATTTATAATAATATTATTCAGTCACAGTCGATGTAAACGACCGAGTTAGTAGCCAACTATTTAATATATCGTTATACCTACGCCATTTGACTAAACATTGGATGCTTTTCTTTTTTATAACTGTGGCAAGTATATCTTGTTCTCTTTTCTGAAGTCTTTGTTCATATAAACTGCAGTTGTAGGCGCACCTAATAAATCATTTAACGAGTATGAAACTGGTATAGTTGAAAGTACTTTATCAACAAAAAAATACTTCTTCGCTCCAGTTATGAGTAAAACCTATATCAAATGTTGTTTTAGTTAAATAAATTCTAATTTTATCGCCAACTTTAAATTTGTGTCTGCGGTGCATGCTCTGGTTTGCTAGTATTAGATTTGCAATCGTATTCATTTGTAATTTAGCGCTCAAATACTTATGAACTTTTATGTTTTGTGTGCGATTAAATCGCTCGACGATGACACTTTTTCCGTCATTTCATATAGCATATTTTTAATGTTATTTTGCTCTAAAATTTATTATAACTTTTTATTAAAAATCTCTGCTCCATGATCATTCCAGATTCTGTTTGGTTTTCTTTCTGTAGTTGTTATTATTTGATTTAGCGTATCAGTCATCAAAATCCCTATTTTACATGAGCCGGAGTATACTAAACGCGTATTTTTATAAACACCATCAACACCATTAAAGCAATATCTCTTATTATCGTTAAAATGAGCAAGATTTGACATATCAACTAAATCTGTCGCCCAAATATCATCAACGGCATTTGCGACAAATTTACGTCGCAAAAACTTTTTTTCTAGGTCTATGTATCTCTAAGGCAAGATCATCATACTTTTTGAGTCCGAGTTTATATTTTGCATCAGTAAAACCCCGGACCAGCCTTCGGTCAACACGTTCTCGCATATTTACGGGTTTCATTTCAAGAAGTTTGTCTAACATTGCTTTACCGCAGCAGTGTTTATTTTGTTTGCTGTCTGGGCGTTCAGTATCTCTGTAGCAGATATCATGGCGCATTGCTATTGCATAAACTTGATTGAAAGATTGTTGTCATGGCAGCGGATTATCGTTTTCGTCAGGCTGTTTATCCAGACGAATATAAGGTCCAGTATATTTATGGCCTGGCAATGTCCAAACACCTTTGGTTTCGGAAGTTTACCAATTAATTTATGTACATCTATACTTGTTCCAATTATTTCTCTGTTGTTGCATTACTGGTAATATATAGATCAATTTTATTTTGCGCAAGACACGAATCTCTACCGCACTCACACTAACAAGTTATTAACTACTAAGTCGTCTACTAAAATAATCCCTGAGCAGCTCTTTGTTGAAGGCAAAATCATACTTTTTATTTTTTCCACAGATTGCTCAAATACATTTCAGCATTATTCTATTGTATATTACTTTACCTGTTTTTTACGTCTTTACTTTTTGTTTTCTTTTCACTCTTACGACAATATGCTGAAATTGTATATCAGTGCGTATAGATAAAAGTAATTGCACGTTTTAGGTAGCTTTACAAAAATTAATTCCGAACTCATCATTAGCGTGAGAGGGTTGTTTTTTAAATTTCAAAATAAACTCTAAAAATTTCTGGAATTTTTGGTCATCTGTTTAATGACGATGCATGCAGTAACATCCATAAACGGAAGTTTCAATTGGTTGAATTTGAATAGATGAATAATTTGTTATTTTATTTGTACTCACATACTTTTTACTGCGTCAATCTTGTTATTAAAATAAGCTACACACTGTGTGCTTTATCTTTTGCTTAAATCTGGAATCGGCGTAAGTTCATCTTTGGAAATAACTACGTGGAATGTTTATGCTTATTTTTTTAGTTTATCAAGTATATCAAAATTACTTAAAACAGGCGACTTTATCTCCTTGTTCCTGGCAGCATTAGTCCTCGTCCTAACAGACCCAAATAAACAGACTTCCAGCCAATCCTGCTAGTAATACGGCTATTGGAAAAAATTCCACCTTTTCGATGTCGTTGCTTTTTCTTCGTCGTTGTCCTTTTTCACATCGTTTTTCGTTTGGGCATTATATTCAAGTTTTAGAAAAACAATTGCTATCAATATTCATACGGAAAGTGTCTTTATAATATTGCCGCAGACAATAATATTACTTTGAACTGCCTTTTTCATTGCGCCAGATAGTTTTACAGATGCTGCTGTTAATCCAAATGTACCTAACACCGTCAATATTTTACGTAGTACTGTTTTGTCTATTACAGAGAGTGCCGGATCGAAGAAACCGCCATGTTTTGACATCTCAGTTATTTGTGCAGCACTTAACTTTAAAATTGGCGATCGTATTTATTTACTTGATTTTTGTCTAACAACAATTTTGTTAAAGTACCCGTTTTAGCGTTAGTATTGACCTTTAATAAAACCTGCCTCTGCTTTGCAACAGCAACTGCTAATTTTGTATCTTGACCATCAGTTAAATATATTTATTTTACAATATATGTGCCTTTATATGACAAGTATACATTAAACTTGAAGTTCTTCGAACTTTGAGTAAAGTGCAAAACACTCCAAACTTGTACTGACATTTTACTTCTGAGAGAGTCATTTATAACAAAGCTATTGCTTATCACTAACGCATATACATACAGTGGTACAGCTGGAAATGATCCTAGTGTCCAAGTAATTTCAATATCAGCTGTGCTCTCTACAGCTCGCTGGCTATGATTACTAACATCAAATTAATATCGGATAAAGTGTACGAAATTCCTCTACTGATATCTGAGCTCCGTCACCAGCATCTTGGTATTTTTTGCATCGAATCAAATAAATACATGTACGGTCTAGTAATGTGTTTATTAGTGTCATCTACAAAATTACTTTCTGTCGCTCGCTCAGGATATTTTTTTAACTTACTCTAGCATATATTAGTCTAACATTAACGCTATCAAATATTCCATCATTTTGTTGTTGGATTTTACTCCGAGCATGTGTCTGAAATGCAACAAATAAAATTCGCGGTAGATGTTCACTTGATGTTGTTGTAACTCACAATGTGTAGTAGTTGGTATTCGGAACTGCTGTTTGATATATTCTATGTTGCAGAAAATAATTATATTCGTGTGTTTTTGCAGCATATCATTTAATTCAGCCATTTCAATGACAAACGGCGTTATTCTTGCAATGCTCAGCGCAAGTTAGTTTATGACAAATTGTATATATAACCCACTAGATATAAACAGGCAGTCGATCTTTTTTGTTCTGCTCGATAAAAAAAGTATGCTTAAATCCACGAAATACTTTATTGTAGTTCCTGCGAAAGCCAGATAATATCCTTAGTGGCAACATCATTGTAATTCGATGTGATTCTGCTGTAAAATCTCTTCTCTTTGTATAACCATCATTATAATGCTCATGTATTCTGCTATGAAGAATTATGTTATGAGCATGAGTTAACATTGCAGTGCCGTCCGCAGCTACAGATGGTGGTGTTATACCAAGACTATTACAAGCAGCAGTAAGTGACACTCTTGTATCTTCTTCATTAGCTGGTATTGCTGGTGCGGCTATACCAAGCACAGCAGCATTAGCAATAAGAAAATCTATCACAATTGCAGAATTTTCAGCGGCATTAGCTCCAGCAGCTAAAAACGGTGCTAATCCCGATAAAGTTTCAGTTGATGTAACAATACCTGTACCACTAGTTACATTATTTTTAAAACACATCTTATTATTTGCTGTTGATTTGGAGTAACCATCGGAAAAAAATAGTATTTAATTTTGTACTTGCAACTTGTTAGTGATCTGAAATATTTTCGACAGTTCGACAGGCCAGCTGATATCGAGCACTTTTCAATAAACACCAACCATTATTTAAAAAAGCTACTTGTGCAACAGCTGCAATTTCTACAGGTGGAACATCTACTGTCATAATCTGGCCACGAACTTCTAACATTGCTTTATGAGGCAGTAGAAATATGACCTCGTCTCTAGTATTAATTGTTCTTTCTCCCGTTTTATTAGGATCATTAGAAATTTTAAGATGTTCAACACATTCACATTATGTTACTGTGTCGTCTGTGTCATTAATTGCTGCTAAATTGAGATAATTTGTACGGACATTTTTTATTTATTAGGCTACACAAAATTATTGTGACGCTGTTACGTTAGATATTAATGTTTGTATAATTTGTTTTCCTAGTGGTGATAAATGTTTTTTTTTATTGTTGTTATCATTGCGCGTTGAGTTACTTTTGTTGGTGCGATATCTGAAACAATTTTTTTTTACGAGGTGCGGCTTGAACTCGCAGTACAGCTAGGTCTAAATATATGCCTTTTATTCTATCAGACATTTTTGTTCCAAAGGAGTTCCAGCAGCAGATGCAGCTCCAGTTGTAAAAGCTTTTGATGCGTCAATTGCAATTGGTGCAGCTTTATCAGCTATTTCTGGAATATTATCAATAATTTTAGTAAATATATGTCACAAAACTCCTTCTACTATTTTTCTTCTATAAACTTTTTCTGTTGTATTATATCTGAGTTTGTATAATTTTGTTGTTTGTTCGCTCAAGTGCAAGTAATAAGTAACAACTTCATTATTTAAAAATAACAAAAATAACTAATCAGTTAACTGCATATTTACTTATGTTATTTGATTTTTAAGATTTAGCGGATAATAAATATTATGACGTGGATTAATTTGCACAAATGCACATGGTGAAACATATGGAGAAAAGCTGTATATCGTTTGTCCTTTACTGCCCTTAGCTGAGTAAGTTCCAGATGCATTTTTTAATACTAATATTGTGTTTACGTCAGTTATACTCAATGGCAGTTGACCGTCATACGTAACAGTTTCATCAGAAGAAGGATATGTAACATATTTATATCCCATCAGTGGTGCAATACTTTTATTCATCCAAATAGCAACTGTTATACCTTTAATGTCATTCTAGCCGGTAACGTATTATAATTTGGTGATAGCTTAAAATCGTCTGCAAGTCCATTATTTTTTTGTTATATGTTCTTTTACTGTCTTTTTTAAAGTCAGTTATGTTTTAGGCTTCATGTGGAATTTTAATTGATATCCATTTTTCATATAATGCAGAACGTGGATCACTAGCATTAATTGCTAATGCATCAGTTACTCCAGTTTTTACGTTTGCATGGCATTCCATCAAGTGCAATTGTTGAAATATTTGTGCTATCTTTATCAGATTGGCTAGAGTCCAATAATAATATTGCTAATAATAATTGTTATATGTTTTATCAAAATAAGTCGACACGATTAAGTTGCAGTGTAAAGTGTCGTATTCGTCAGATGTTAATAAATGTTACGATCTCAAATTATTTAAGTATGTCAAACATTTCATTGTCAATTTTAGCACAAGCATTTCCAACTTCTTTTGATGGTATCAATAGAATTAATCCGCAAATCATTTCAGTAACTGATGCGAATATTCTAACTCCTGTTCCTTTTTTCTTCTCTATATTTTTGTACATGACTTTTATCGCATGCAAAAAAAATCCAGTTAAAATTCTACCTCTACCAAAAGGTTTTTCTTTATTGGCTTCTGTACTTCCAAGTACAAAAGCAATAATATTATATCTTATTCTTTCATACAGTGGAAGCATATTCTCCACTTTTATAACTTTGTTCAACTCAGTTTTAGTAGTAAATCCGTTTTGCATTATTGCATTTAATTTACCAACTAATGTGTCATATTCTACATTATCCCATTTATCTATATCAGCAACATCTTTTATTAAATTTTTCTCTAAAAAACTATTAAGTTATTAAGATACTATTGTAATACAGAAGGTAATATAACATAATATTAATATAACAGAAGGTAATGTTATTACATGTTTCAGTTGATAACATCCACTGATGTAAATTATATATGACGTTCTAAACCTTTAACAACGCACATTAATATTTTCGACAATTATGCCACCCCTATCCTGCTTTTTCAGAGATAAAATAACTATTTAAATATAATTTTCCTAACTTAAGGCACCTTAATATGCTGTAAAAATTTCACCTTAACGTTGTTAAAACTAACGTTACTTTCCTCCTGGTCACGTAGATAAAACATCTTAAGGTACAAAATATGGGCAAATGATAATACTGCCCTAACGTCTCCGTTCAATAGAGTAACTGATGTATAGCAACTGATGTACAATATATTTTACATTTGGAAACGGCCAGAATCTTGCAATAAACGTAGTGGCTGAATACACCCCAGATGCCTAAGCGAGAAAAGTGATACCAATGCATGGAATGCAACAGGAGATGCATAAACTATTCAGTTACACAGCATATTAATCAGAATGATCAAATATATTACCAGTCATAATTACAATATTGAATGTATCAGTATCGAGTCTTATTCAATACGGCTTTTCATACTGCTGCCCTGACAACCAGTATAAAAAACCCACATCCCCAACAACATACGATATGGGAGCTGACAAATCCATCTATTCAATTCAAAGTCAAAATACACATAGCTATAATAATATAATACTATACAACATTCAGTTTTTTTATGCCGTAAGTAGCTTTGACGGGAACTTTACAGTCTTCTTAGTACGTTGACTGCTACGTTTTGTTTTCAAAAAGGAAATATTCTGCCGTCACAGAGATGATCACAAGTGATATTTAAAAGAAGGTTTAAAAGGCGTTCTTTTCAAACATAGCCTGGTATAAGACACACGGATGTTTATATATATATATATATATATATATATATATATATATATATATATATATATATATATATATATATATATATATATATATATGTTGTTGTTGTTGTGGGGTTTAAGGCCATTTTTCAGCACAGGAAAGGCTATACATGGCGGCCAGTATTAATGGTG